>BLKR01015033.1:0-125709 GCA_011170035.1 Teleogryllus occipitalis
GGCAGGCAGAGTTAGCGGGCGTGGGCAGTGTGGGCGTTGGTGCATGGGTGGTTGTGGGCGGGGCGGGCGTGAGCGAACGCGGCCATGCGCTGCTGGGAGGGAGTGAGGAGGGACCGGGCGTGGCGGCGGAGGAGGCGAGATCAAGGGGGCGAGGAGGAGCCTGGCGATGGCAAGCGGTGGCGGAGAGGAGGGGGAATGTGTTGGGTGGTGAGGGCGGGACACGACTGCGCGTGATCTCGCGGCTGGGTTAATTTGCGCTTGGTCGCGGATTTGCGAAGAATTTGCGGCTCTGCAATTTAGACGTGTCGCTGCCAGTTCTTTAAATTCGGCATTTTACCGGCGGTTGGAATTCTGCGGCCCCAATTAGCGCCCTTTTGCTCTCTACTCGTTGCGGAAATTCATCTTTCTTTCGGCGAAACGTAAGCTGGTCACAAGCTGTAGGGGTGTTGTGGTATGTAATGCGCGATCTAAAACAGCATTATCTTTATTGCATCGAATTAAGAGACGAATGCGACAAGCTCATTCCATTTTTCTGTATTTGCAGCATTTTCTGAAAATGTGTATGCTTGCAATTTTTAATCATTCCCCTATCTTTTTCATTACCACGCCCACGGCTAATCTGAAATTGCTACGAATTTATTTAATTAACTAACATTCGTTTTATAATTTTCGTATAGAGATATTTTATTTTGATATTTCGCTCTATTTTAAATCCCGTGACTTTCTGGAGTTTCGTGATAGATAATTAAATTACTCGCCATATAACACAAACAATTATTAAAAATTAGTTGGATTTGTGCATCGATTTAAAGATATGTTTAAATTAGTATTTCATAAATGATCTGCGAGCGTCAGAATGTATCTATATTTTTTTCTTTTCGTTTTGTAGAGTCGCTGGTTAATTTACAAACTTCGATCGTTAGTACTTGTTAAAGAGTTGTAATATTTTTATATCAAGCCAAGTGCTGAAGGCGGGATGTCGGAATTATCCTATCTCTTAGATCGCTGGGAAGATTTTCAAAAGAGATGCTCGTAAAATCTGAATCGGTGTACGAAGATGATCCAACACGTAACTGCAATTTCGTCACTGAGCGCTCCAGGCATTTGAAACTCCTCAGGAGGAAAAATACGGAGGGCTGTTTCAAACTTTCGATAGACTATAACGAAAAGACAAAAAATAATGGAAACAATTAATTTTATTACCAAAAGTTATTTACAAACAAGATTAATTTTCTAAACAATTGCAATAACGATTCAAGTATTTCTCTTATTTATAGACGAGCTTTTCGAAAACTACCTCTTTGACTCCCCTCATTGCAATTTCTCCGGTTGGGATTCACTATAACCAAGGTTCACATCTCAGCATGTCGCCAACCTGAGAACTGTGACGTGCATCTGATCGCATGGCTCACGAAACGTATTTTTTATAGCAACGATATTTATAATTCAATAATGTATACGGATATATTATTGTAAAATGCGAACACAAGTTGAAGAAAAATGACTAAATCAGCGTTAAGAAGTGGTAATATAAATGTAAAATCAGGACAATGAGTATATACATTTTTAATTCAATTCAAACAGGATGAACTGTGAACATGCACATGCATTTGGTACAAGAGTATTTATATTTCAGCCCACTGCCATTTCATTGTCAATTCAATGCTATTTCAGGAATCTGAAGTTGAGGAAAAGCATCCCCGAAACGTTCTTGTGATTTGTATTAACTTGACAATTTTAATATTACCTTTTGTATGTTTTTAAAATAAATTGTTACTTTTAACTTTTCATTTGGCAAATGAAATCACTTGAATTTTGAAAGGATTTCAAGTTCAAGTTTCATGTTCAAGTTTTCGAAAATAATTTTCCATGAAATGAAGTAAATTTAAACCAGATTATTTTTTCAAAAACACATCTCCGAATATTTTTATATTTTTGTTCTTTTCCATAGGGAAAGCGGGCTTGAAAACGATGTAATCCTAATATGTGTTAAATTCTCTGAATCTTCGAAAACTTCAAAAATTCCAAATAATGCGGAAAACGATGTGTTGTTTTAATTTACGAATACATGTTTCTTCCGTTCTCATCCGTAGTAATTTCTAATATTTCTGGAGCAGTTTCAATCGTGAATTAAATTTGTGATGTCATGCCGCTTCAAACATCAACATAAGTTATTTATCTCCTGAAAATTCAGCAGGTTTCTTTGGATATGCATTCTCGCTCCGTCTATCATGAAAAGTTTTATTTTGGTTCCAAAATTGTATTATAACTTTGTGAATTTGAAACGAATTTTTGATTTTCGGGGAACGAATTTTTGATTTACATAAAAACTCAACATTTTCAAAATTTTCTCAAAAAATGCTCCAAATATTTTGTTTTTTCTCAAATGGATGAATTTATGTTGCTTTAAAGCAAATGGTTTTTGCACCTCATGCGCTAAGATTGTGTAATGAATTTTACAAGTAAATGCTGAGATGTTTTACTATGGATAGAAATGGCAGTATAGTAATACTGTGTAAATGTTTCTTGTGCGAGAAAGTTCGTGCTGTTGCAGAACTACTAGTTACCTTTGTACGACCAATTTGTTTTCTAAGTGACCAATTTTACCACAATTATAATAACTACATTTTTAATTATCATTAGTTTTAAAAACATCTACTTCTTTTTCAATATTAGAATTTCATACTTTTTCCCATATTGTATCAAATTCTCTCAAGCTTGAAAATCAATATTTCGATCGGCATACAATGTAGTTGCAACTTCACTGTAAAAGTTTGGCAAAACATTAATTATATAATGCGCAAGTTCTTCTACTTTTGGCTTTAGAGTAGACAACTTTAACACACGAAACATGGGTCTCTTGTGAAGAACTCGCTAATGGTTTCTTTTTCCAGTTTTCCAATTGTTGTTTCATCTTCACCGTTATCAACGTAAATGCTCATCATAAAGAACCTTCGCGACGATCCTTCAGTTTCCCTGAATTCTTAGACACTTTTAATGTTTAATGTTTGAACATGAAAATGTTTATATAATCATTGTCCTGATTTTACATTCAGATTACCACTTCTTAACGCTGATTTAGTCATTTTTCTTCAACTTGTGTTCGCATTTTACAATAATATATCCGTATAAATGCTTCGGTATAATTTATGCACTTATCTCAAACTGCGTAAATTAAAATGAAAAGTCTTTAATATTTAAATTATTTCAAACAATGACGCCATATTTCAATAACCTTCTGTATTTTCTTCTGTTTTTACTTTCTCTTCTACTTCGTACTTACGTGGCAATGAGAAAGTTGCTGAGGAAAGCTGTCATTTTGCGTCGGAAAAAATCGTATTTTAGGGCTCTGATAACGAAAAAGTTGATACATCTTGTTGCTATATGTAGTAAATTACTCAGCTAACACCTTATATGGTCAGAATCCACGATGAATGTGAGGTAATATGTGAGTAACTAGCAAGAAACCCGCTCAAACCTATTCCGAAACATGTGTGTCAACATGCGGACAATGTCCGGAATATATATTGTATGTCTGGAGTATACCGTGGAACATGAAGAAAGATGCTGGTGACAAATACAACATGAGTTATAAATAAAGGTATCCAAATTTTTTTATGACAATCATTTATTTCAGCAATTGCACAACGTTTCGTAACTAGTTTTGTTACATCATCAGGTGCATAGCGAGGGAACTACTATCCCATTGAATTACCACTGCAGTAGAACAATCGAGGAAACATTCCTAAATTAACTCGCACTCACTCAGGTGATATCACATAACTAACAGTTACCAACAGACACTCCATATCCAAGGAATGAATACTTTATTTACAAACATACATTGACAATCAAGAAGAAATATGAATTTACAGCATGAGTTATGTTTCTGTAAGGTGTAGACTTCAAAATGAAACAATTTTCGACCCCCCCCCTTTTTTATATTTTTCAAAATTTTGATCATCTGGATACCCCACTCCGTAGCATATGTGATCAAAATTGAGTGGAACCTCGTAATATATGAAAATTAAATTGACGCTTTAATGTACCGCTTAATTGTCGGAAGTTGAAATCAAGAATGAAGCTTTTTTCAGTTTTAAAACCATTATTTACAAAGTAAGGAATGTTGACATGGTAATTAATTATTTTAAGACGCTTGCTGAAGTAATTCGGTTTGTTGTACGTACATATATATGTTTGTATATGTATATAAGAAAAATAATGTTAGCAGTTGTTGCTGTGTTGGTTTGTGATTTTTACCGAAACATCTCATGCATTTTCATGCGACCCCTCCTCTCAAATCGCGTTCCCTATTAAACCGGCTGCCTGGCGGATGGTAGGACGCCTGTTCGCAGATGGCGGAAGCAAACATTGGGTGTGCACATAATGCTGCCCACATCATGATGACGGAACTCCGATAAACCAATAATGCATCACGCGAAACAGTCCCGTTCAAATGAACATAAAGTAAAGTTGATATTTTTAAAGCGAGTTTTATTTAGCAAAATCTACGACTAGAGACTTCATAGTTAGTTATGAAATAGAAAAATTGTATAACAGTTTTAACGAAAACCAAGGGTTAACAGTTATTTTTATTTTCTTCAATTCAGAATCGAAAAGTTCAATTTGTGTCTTCATGAACGTATGATTTATAAAATGACCTCTGAGTTGTTTGACAATGATTAATTCAATTTATTGAATATTTCGAAGGAAGCAAACATTTGTGACCTTTAACATATTTTTAAAATGAATGTCAAGTTTGGAAAGATGTGTCGAAGATAATTTGACGTGACCCGAAAAGATAATACTGATTTCTCATTTGGAATGATATGCAGAAAGTTTTTGATAAAACCATGATTTCGGTATCAAGGATTATCAAAATGTGTTATTTCGTGGTAATTGAGACATCATACTTTATATTACGAACACTAGAAAGACACAGGTTCAGCACATACTTTCTTATATTACAATATTACATATTATAATATTAAAATTTCTACTTTAATAATACTTCACTTTTCTCCTAGCATTCTACCTCGAACAATTCCAGAATTTACCAGAAAATTTACTGAGATGGCTTAAAACTCGATGAAATCTAGTTCAGCAATCATCTCAATCTCATCCTCTATTAAAGAGTCCTTTCGAGTACCAAATTACTATTTTCTTGACTGCAAAGCATGTGCAGTTCTAAAATGTATCCCGTTTATCTTTCATAATGTAGAGAACCATAACATTGCCATATTCTCTGTTTCCCTGTCCACATTGAAAGCCATTGGAGAAAGATATTCAAATAACATCTTCATCCAGAAAATTCAAGAGCTTATATTTAATCAAGCCAGACTTGTAGTCAAATTATGTTGGTTTGGATTCCTTCTCACATGGGAGTTCAAGACAATGAACAATCTGATGTAACCGCAAAAACTGCAACAATATTTTTGAAAGTTGAGAAGAGTTCGTATGTTTCCTTACAAGACATTGAAAGCTCTTTAACAGAATAATTACAATAACTGTGACGTATATGAATAGCAAAACCCTCACAAATCCACCTCATCAGAAAAAAATCATTACCTAAGAAACGAACAAAGGTAAACGAACTATCACTACCCAAGATACAAATTAGTAGAAGCAAGTCATTTTCACAAAATTGCAGTTCAGTCATTTCTAATTAAGTGAGGAGCACAAGTGACAACCACCCATATTATTCTTGAGTGTCGGAACCCGACAAGTGAAAGATAAATGCGTGGAATTAATCATGACCTTCTTAATTTATGCAAGACAAGAGAAGAATGTGATACTATTCGAAGATTAATACAATCAGATTTGATTCATTAATATAAGTCCCTCAGGCTTTTGTTGTTTTTTTTTCACATATTGGAGGTGGTTTGGAGATTTTCACAATTTGGACAAATCTGCTGACAGACACAAAAACATGCAGTTTTACTGCAAACCAATTTTTGTGTTTCGAGGATCGATAAAACGGGAATTGTTTTGAAAGAACTGGTTAAAAGACAGTAAACTACTACGTATTTTACTACGTATTTACAAGTATTTTGAGTAAACGAGATTTTCTGACAAAAAATCGCCACTTCCCACAGCATTACAATATTTTCACTTTCCTTTTTAGTACGTAGAAGGCAAAATAATAACAATAAATTTAGCGTGTTAGATTATATCCCACTTTTCATACGAACTGACATCTTCAAAAACCATAAAAGATGTATACTAGTATTTTCAGTGAAGAGCACCGAATGATCCACTTGGATGATCTTGCAATGATCATTTGGAGTGCGCAGCGCGGAGAGATGAGCTCGAAGACGGAGGGTTAACTCTGATTATGCGATGCCTGGGTTACCTTTTATTGTGGGGGGCCTGGAGACGGAGGTTTAACTTTCATTGTGCTGTGCCCGGCTCGCACCGGTATGGCCGTAGACGGAGGGTGAATCCATATTGTGGTGTGCCGACCCGCACAAGTGTGCCCACAGTCCGAGGATTACCTTTTCTTGTGGTGGGCCTGCAGACGAAGGATTATCTCTCGTTATGATGTGCCCCGCTCGCACTTGTGTAGCTCGCAGACGGACAGTTAACTCTCATTGTGGTGTGTCCGCACACGGAGATTCATTCGCATTGTGTACTGGTGCGCCTGCAAGCGGAGGGTTGAGTGGTGTCCGCGCCGCGCAGTGGTGTACCAGCAGAGGGAAGGTTAACGCTCACTGTGGTGTGCTCGGTTGCGCTGGTGTACTTTTGGACTGAGGATTAACACTTATTGTGCTGTGCCCGCACACGGAAGCTTGACTGGCAATGCCCTTTGCGCGGCGCGCCACTAGTGTGCCTGCAGACGGTAGATGAACTCTGAATGTGGTGTGCTCTGAGTAAGAGTTACCTCTGATTGTTAGAGGCCAGAACCATATATGTAATATGAAACGTCAAAATACGTTAATTAATATGTAATGAAAACAGTAAGAATATGTAATGTGGAAAATCGGATATAATATGTAATATTAAAATACACTAATTATAAAACAATTTATATAATGAGAAATTACATTAATAAAAACATTCGAAAATAAATTAAAAAATAACACGAACGTTTTAAAAATCATTTGGCGAGCACAAGCATATTTTTGCATACTTTGCACCATACAAATTTCTTACAAGTACAACAGTACGGATTTGGGGGTATAATGGTCAGCGTAACGCTCTGTTGTATCCGAGTTTGCGGGTTCAAATCTGATCGAAACCATGGATTTTTAAGGGCGAAAAAATCCTTCGTACGCTGTCTTCAGAGGGGAAGTAAAGCCGACTGTCCCATGTAGTAGGTTTACTGCATGTAAAAGATTCTCAAGCCTAAAAGAAGCCTCTGAGCAAAATTAAGATCCGCCTGTTTCGTCACCCAAGATAATACCTCCATTCTCCGCTAGATGGTGAAAGGAGCGTAGCGAAGTTTGCGTGGTTAGACGGCAGAGCGGTCCTGGTGGCCCGAGTCTTGCCACGTAAAATAAGGCGTTAACTTACATTACAGAAATAAATATAGTATTACAGAAAAACATTACAGTAATAAAAGCTTCGTCTACTGGTATCCGGGACCGTAGTTCAGCAGCCATTCTGGACGCAACAGAAGCCATCGCACAAATTGGCGATATCTACGACTAGCAAACACTCACTGTAGCATGCAGCATTCTCATCGGAGTCGACACGTCGCCGATAGGCAATGTTTCTCGGAAGTTAGGGTTAAAGGCCAAGAAAGGAGCATATTTTTCACGCCTAGAGGCGAAAATAATCCCACCCGCTCTCGCGTACCTCCCGCCAGTGAGATAGCTGAAGCAGGGTGTCCCGGACTGTGAGAACGTCGATCCGCGACTTCCCGTTGCGCACCTCGAGACGACAGTCACTCATTAATTATGTAGGAAAAAATTCTCATTTGTTGAAAATACTTCCTTTCATAAAGCATATAATAAACTGAAGACAATTGATAGAATAAACATATTTTATGAAAATAGAAAAATATGTAATATAGTATTAAATATGTAAAAATATGTATCAAACATTTTTATATTACGTTAGGACTGCGTCACGATTATAGTTTTGTGAATCGTAAGTAGAAAGACAAAAAAAATTAAGTACATAAGAGTCCGGGCCCTATTCATTGTGGTGGTCCGGTGTGCGCTGGTGTGCCTGCAGACAGGGACAACTTTTATTTTGATTTATCTGCAGACTGAGGATTAACTCGCAAAGTGGTGTGCTCTCCTTGCAGTGGTCTGCCCGCAGACGGAGGGTTAACTTTTAATGAGGTGTGTCCGCCCACAGAGGTTTAAATGTCAACGTTCTGTGCCCGGCGCGGACTTGTGTGCTAGCAGACGGAAAGTTAACTTATAGTGATGACCGCGTCGCACAGCGGTGTGCCCGCAGTCGGAGGGTTAACTCTTATTGTGGAGTGTCCGGTGGCGCTGATGTGCTTTCAGACGGAGGATTAACTCTTTTTGTGTCATGCCCGCACACGAAAGCTTGGTTTTCATTGTGCTTTGCCCGGCGTGTACTGGTGTGCCTGCAGACGGTGTATTAACTGATTGTAATGAGCCGGCGTGCGCTAGTGTGCCCGCCAGAGAGGGATTACTTTTATTTTGGTTTGCCGGTTGGCCTGTTAACTCTCAGAGAGGTGTCACCCTGCATAGTTCTGTACCCACATACGGAAGGTCAACTCTTATTGTTGTGTGCCCGCACAGAGAGGTTTGACTGTCAGTGTGGTGTGCACAGCGGGCACTTGTGATGTGCCTGCAATGACGGTTATCTCATATTGCGGTCACTGGCGTGCCCACAGACGGAGAATTAACTCTTATTGCGGTCTGCCCTGAGCATACAGGTGTTAATGCGCAGACGGGGTGTTAACTCTCATTGCGTTGTTTCCGCACGCGGCGGTTTGACAGTCATTGTGTTTCCCGTCGCGTACTACTGGCGTGCCCTCAGGAAGAGTTAACTCTCCCTGCTGGCGCTAATGTGCCTCGCAGACAAAGGATTAACTCGCATTGCAGTGTGTCTACAGACGGAAGATTAACTCGCATTGCGGTGTGTCCGCAGACCGTAGGTTATCTCGCATTGCGTTGTGTTCACAGACGGAGCGTTAACTCGGATTGCAGTGTGTCCACAGACGGAGTGTTAACTTGGATTGTAGTGTGTCCTCTGATGGAGGGTTAACTGGCATTGCGGTGTGTCCGCAGACGAACGGTTAACTCGCATTGCGGTGTGTCCGCAGACGAAAGGTTAACGCGCATTGTGGTGTGCCCGCAGACGGAAAGCTGCACATGCTGCCGAGCGGGGAGCTGTTGGTGCGCGGCGCGACGGAGGAGGACGGCACGTCGCGCTTCCAGTGCCGCGTCACGCACCGCCTGTCCGGGGAGACGCGCACCAGCGAGGACTCGGCGGAGCTGGTGGTGACGGAGCCTCGCGGCGCCTCGCCCCCGCGCTTCACCCAGCGCCTGCTCAGCGTGGAGGCGCGCCGCGACGAGCTCGTCGTGCTGCCGTGCATCGCGCAGGCCCACCCGCCGCCGGACTACAGGTAGGAGTTTCGCCCTGAGGAAGGTCGCAGTATGACGGCGGAAACGTTGGCCACTCTTGGCGGCGTGTCCCGGTGAGCCAAACCGGGAGAGGTGGCTCAGCTGATGTCACTGCAATGACTCTGACCGGGAGGTCTTAGGTTCGAGTCCCGACGGTGGCAGAATCTTCGACACTATCTTTTCGGCTAGCTCGATTTCAGTCGCTGTCTGAAGGAGAATTCTAGAGGCCAGGTGCTCTGATAGGTAGTTTTCCATTGTTTCTCCAATCAACACCAGGCGAATGCCGGAGAAGTACCCTACCAAACGGGCCACGGACGGCGCGCGATCTTGCCTTCCTCTTCCGTATTATCACCCCTTACACACACTTACACTAACATGTACTGCAATACCACACATGCCGGGAGACCGGTCGGGAACTTAGCGGTAGTCCCGGCTGGGGCGGTGCCCTGCTGGTGGAAGATACATGGTTGAGGGAAACCACGCTAGCCGATGGTAGGTCGGCGCCAGATCTCGCCATCCAGCGGGGCAAGATCGCTGCCTCCTCCCAAGGAGGAAAACGTGAACTACACTTGCAGGACCAATGACCTCAGTAGTTGACGTGCCAGGAATTACAACCAACCAACCAACCAACCAACCAACCAACCCGGTGAGCCAAGTAAAGGCAGCCATCTAGAAGTAGAAGTTTCTCTCTGAGGAAGGTCGCAGTATGACGGTCAAAACGTTAGCAACTATGTCTAGAGCGCGGAGCGACACCTTTGGGACATCCTAGTACCTGTAGGTAGAAGTTTCGCCCTGCGCAATATGATTGGGGAAATATTGGCGACAACATCTCCATAGGATGTGGGCTAGCTTCTCCTGGACAGCCATGTATGTACAGGTAGAAGTTTCGCTCTGAGGAAGGTCGCAGCATAACGTCCACAAAGTTGGCAGCTGTGCCTAGAATGCAGAGCAGCGTCTCATGGACAGATCTACAGGTAGGAGTTTCGCCCTGAGCAAGGTAGCAGTATGACGGCCGAAACGTCGACAGCTGTGCCTAGGATGCGCAGCGGCGTCTTCCGGACAGCCAAGTACCTATAGGTAGGAGTTTCGTCCGGAAGAAGGTCTCAGTATAACGGCCTAAACGTGGGCAACTGTGCGTTGGACGCGGCGGTGTACACGGACAGCCAAGTATCAGGCAGAAGGACGATTAGCGTAGGATGCGGAGTATCTCCAAGATATATAATTTCTCGCGAGGCTAAAGTATTCACATGAGATCAAGAGAGGATTCAATGGTTTTCGAACATCGTTTTACATAATGAAACGGTATTTTTGAACACAATATTGGACAGAAAGATCGGGAAGCGTCTTAGGAATGTGTTAATACAAAAACTAGAAAACGAAATGAAATGGAGATAAGTTATTTTCGATACAAGTATTCCGATTAGAATCGACAACTAATGGAATCGATAACTTATATTCACAATCGACACTTGTGGAATAAGCCTTAAGGAGTGTCGTGGGCGGAATACGGGCAAAAAATCGATTTTTCAATTTTTATTCTTTATTATTCCTTATAGTTTTTAAGTATATTCTCCCAAAGGTTTGGATCAATCAGATCGAGGTAAAACCTTTAAAATTTAAATACCATCCCGGGAGGCGGCCACATTAGAAAGCGTCGTCATGGAGATCTTTGACAGGTATACAGGAAATCTACTGTTTTAGAAGACTGTGTTCATTTCAAAGGTTGCATGTTGTTTTGAAGAGTGCTTTTCTTATGAACCCAGTTTTACGTGTTGACAGTTTTTTTCTTTTTAAAAATTTAGTATGTGACCAAGTCGTTTAAGTAATATCTTGGGTAGAACGACTCGTTGGCATAAGGCGAAGAAAGCTAAAATATTTAACATTCCTTCACAAAGATTAAACAGAACTGATATTGAGGTTAATAATGTAGAATGTGAACTCGAAACGTGAACTTATGAACTGGAAACTCTGCCTAGTGCATCAAGAGGGAAATTCTGTGGAGGTTTATGTAATGAAAATGGAAAGGGTGGTGTTAACAGTTGCTATAGTATAGTCGATTTGTAAATGATTTTTGAAGCGAGTAATAAATTTTGTTACTATGTAAATTTTGGGAAACAAACGTTACGCGTAATGGATAATGGTAAAAGCATAGACTTAGTTTGTAGTTTACATATGTTTAGTGAAGGTGCCAAAAGCTGCTCTTCAATGTTTGCAAGCCATTTGCCGTAGCTTTGATTTTTTGTGATAAATGTACCTTTCTTAAAAACTATTTGACGTGCAATTTTCAAATTCTATTTATTGTTGCAGATAACAAAAACAAGAATTTGTGTGTAAGGATTTTTTATATTATTGTTTAGGTTCTTCATAATGATTCATTAAACTCAATTTTTTTCATCTAATAATATGGTACGAATTCAATAATTAATATTTTAAAAACTATAACTAACGCCATAATTTCCTTACACTTATTTGCTTACTTGTATTTCAGAAGCACTTTTGCAAATTTACAAATTTGAAGTGTATTTTATTTTCGAGAAAAGGGTACCTAAGTTGAACATTAAATTTTCATATATAAACAATTTATCTATTTTTACAAAAAATGATAAATATTTTTTACACACACACACACACACACACACACACACACACACACACACACATATATATATATATATATATATATATATATATATATATATATATATATATGTGTGTGTGTGTGTGTGTGTGTGTGTGTGTGTGTGTGTGCGTGCGTGTGTGCGTGCGTGTGTGTGTGTTTTTTTCCTTAATACTACAAAGTTTCATTGTTTACATCAAATTCTGACTGCATGAAAAATTATAATGCTCCTCATGATTGTCATATGAACGCTTTCTTAAGTGATCGGACACGCGGAAACGTGGAAATTTCACCATTTCGTGGATGAATAGCCACGATGAGCTGCCGGCTCTTCTGATCGGTACATTTCAGTAGTTTCTTCGGTCAACATCAGTTGAATGTGGAAGCGATACCTTAACGTAGATACACTTCGATGGACTACACTATCACACATTCATTAAACTCAATTTTTTCAGCTAATAATATGACACGAATTCAATAATTAATATTTGAAAAACTATAACTAATGCCAGAATGTCCTTTAAAGGACCTGTCGGGAGCTTAGAATTTGTTTCAGCGGGGCGGGGGATGCTCCTCTGAGAGACAGATCTGGTGACTCGACAAGCCGATTTGTAAGTTGGCGCCAGATCTCATGTTTCAGCAAAATACCCTTTTGGGATAAGACATCCACTGCACTTGCGGAACAAATAACAGCCTTAACTAATGCATCATTAAATACTAAATAATGTAGTCAATCGTTATGGACGTTTGCCAATATGTGCAATTGTGATAAATGAAGATATAGAGAATATGTGCAATTGTGATATATGTGAGGATATTGGGAAATCCATCTACAGCAATGACAACTAAACGTCCATTATGCCGAAGAGCCATGTAATGACGGTTTTTTTGGTCTCAAAAGTCGACACTCTTACTCACTTTTCATATTTCCCGTAATGAAATGCTGAGACTCTTTCCGGACTTCGTCGGTTTCCTTTAACTTCGTTTCCTTTAACCACTCAGTGAAAATGAATTATTGAATTTGTCTCCAAATCCTATTAGGTACACGAGAAAAATTACATTTCTAGAGACACGCTTTTTAACCTGAATAATTGGATGAGGTATTGTATTTTCTTCAATTCGGAGAAACTGCTGCTTTGAATTTAGACATTTCTCTTCAGAACTATTTTACTTAGCCTCTTCTTTAAAATCGCTCTTACGAGATACATCGGTCGATCTGTCATAAAAAGAAGCAAACATATAATCAATGACTCATCGTGTTCCTTACTGAATAGTACACCTACACAGTATTTCTGGTTACCGGGATTGGTGAATAAGAAAAAATTAACGTCGAATTCTACAGGGTAAGTGGATGAATATACTAGAAAATTTAATAATTATTATTATATTATATATGATTTTGACTTTCTCAACTTAAATCAAAACAAGAGAAACTACTGTAATCGTGCGCTGTTAAAAGTAATATTAAAAATTAAATAAAAATAATTAGGATATAAAATGAAAGAAATTGTTCAAATTCCTCACAAATAAAATGAAAGAAATGTACTTCAATGCTATTAAAGATTCAATTTTTGTCAGACAAATAATGTTCAAATCAATATTCTACATATAAAATTTTAAGGTCTTGTGGGGTTAAAAATAACAATATTTAGATGTTTTTATTTTACTTCATTCACTTCATCTTTCAAAAAGTTCAACGAAAATTAAATCTGTGCCATATTCTAGGAGTCTTTGCTCTATCCCCGGAAAAAAAAATATTCAAAAATTTTGAAGTCATTTTTGAGAAAATTCTGAAAATGTTGAGGCGTCATGTAAAATACCCCCCAGCATCCATATATTCGTTTGAATATCTCAAGGCCTCGTGTTCCTTAGATCGATCGGAGATTATCAATTTTGGGGGAAAATCGACTGAACGGGTTTGCACCTGGCGTTGATCACACATGGACGGGTAGTCGTTTTGCAGTCAATTATTTTTTCAAATATTTTACAAATATGAAGTTATAATGAAGAAAATTTACAACCTTGACGATAATCAAAATGAACACCCTTCGCAATTCCACTGCTAAAAAGTATTTTGGGGAAATAATACCCTTTCTATTATTATTACCAATGTCAAATGGTTTAGTTAATAATTAAAAAATCATCAAATAAAGTTTTAAAATCTGTGATGTTGTCAGATTCATTTCTTGCTACAAAGCAATCGTGAAGGAGGGGTGTAATAGTACCAGGCATCGTTCAGCATTGAACGACCTGCAATAAATGTAGTGGCATAAAGTCTCCCCATCGTAAGAGGTGACTTCATGCAAGTTTAGATAACATTTTTTGTTCAAAGACATTTAGTTCAATAATTATCATCAAATAAAATAGCATGTTTTTAAATTTTAATACATTTTAAAGACAGATTTTTGTTGTGCATAACATCAACAACAATCTTTTATTATGATAATGTTGCTTATGTGTTACTCTTCTAATTAAGAATTGCCATTTTGGTATTTGAATCAATTATTTTCCGACTTCCTGATGATTGAACATTTTTTAAAATTTCGTATCCTGCTGTAACTTTGTTAACTACGTAAACAATTAAAAAGTTCTTTACCAAAAATTTTCCCTAAGTGGCATAACGCTACCCAGTTTTACAGTATGAAATTCTCAAAATAATCAGTTAACTAAATAATAAATATTCGGCCGGTTTAAATGCATTGCACTATTGTTTATTAAAGGCTTGTGCACCTGCTAATATAACCCGTTAACTCGTATATTTAATTCATCGTTATGCACCGGCACGTTTCCAGGTATTTTCCAAACAGCTAAGACGAAGACACTCTTCAAACAAGGCAAAAAAATGAAATTCAAAATTATCGGCCGATTTCTCTTTTCTCATTTTTTCAAAAATATTGGAGAAAATGTTGTTACCTACGAATGGTGCCTTTCCCAATAAACACGAAGCGTTTACAGAGAGCCAACATTGATTTAGGAACTCAAAATCTACGGAAACAGCCATACTTTCTTTTCTTAAAAATGTCGCCTCGTCATTGGATCAAAAAGAAGCATCTATTGAATTATTTTTAGATCTTTCTAAAGCTTTAGACATCATTGACAATGACATTTTACTTTCAAAATTATCTTCATATGAAATCTGTAGTATTGCCCAAGAGTGATTATGTTCGTACCTTAAACAACGATCTCGGAGAGTAGAAATACCTTACTGGAATGATGGGACATCATGTACACACCTTTCTGACTCTTCGCCAATAGCACTTGGAATCCCTAAGAGATCGATTATAGGCCCTATTCTGTTCCTAGAATACGTAAATGATATGCTCTCGAGAATTCAAAACGGAAGGACAGTTCTCTTTGTGGATGATAGAATATCCTTTGCAATAAAGAAACCGTAATTAGTACAAATCTGATGATTAAATGAAGTTTAAATTTGATATGCAAGTTTAACTGACCAGTGAAATCTTTTCTGTTAAATCAATCTTTCTATACAACTAGAAACAATACCGATCACGAAAAGGAAAATAATGTTAATTTTGACAATGATATTGAATGTATTATTGACTATTTAAACTGTACAAATCCAAACAACTTGTAACAAGTATTGTGTCTCAGTTTTTCGGTCAATGATCCTCCATCTCAATCAGGTTTTTCTTCAATTTTCTCTGATCCTCGAGGTAATGCTGAGATGGCCCTTGTTTTGTTGCTGGACATAAATGTATCTCGATCATCTTTCCACGTCTTCTAGAGTTCTGTGGGTAATATATTTATCTAAATTATCGTTCTCTACGTTATAACTGCAGGAGTCGATTCCTTCACAAACGGCACGATGACAAATAAAAACAAAATTCTGTAGCTTATTTGTCATTGCAAATAGTTTTTTTTTGCATTGGAACGAATTTTTCTTATAAATTCGTGACAAAAATGCTTATTTCCATCTGTATTCAGAATTCAACTTGTATATGAATTAGCGTGGGGATCTCAGCATGAAAGACGGAGTAGCGAGGGTCACGGAACTTAAAAGTTTCGGAAATATGCTATATGCCATAAATATAATTATATAAATAAAAAAGGAATCATCTAGGCTCGTCGCACTCACGTAGAAGACTCAACGAAATACGAGTTCCCAGGTATGTCAGAAGATCTGAGATCCTATACTAGGAGAAAACTGAAGTTACAGAAAAGTTTCGGTATGATGTAAAATCAGTTAGGGATTTTTTGTAAAACAGTATTATAAACGACCTTTTCTGTTGCAAGAAATAGTTTACAAAAGGGGCTTTTACGGTACAAATGTTGACGTACTAGATTTTATGGCACTAATGATTGCGTCATCACACATTGAGCTAATCGCAACGAATCTTGGGGTGGTAGCGTAAATGGAACAGCCGATCACCGTTTTCTCGTACAGATGTCAAAATTCTGGAGACGTCACAAGGAAGTTGTTTCGCTATATTAACTTTGATTATCTTAAATATTTATAATGCTGTTATACAAAAAATAGCGTAATAAACTCGTTTAACTTTATTGCATTTGTACAAATTTTAAAACTCCCTCCTAACGTTGTTCGTTTTCAAAACAGATACAATGAAGGTTAACATTATAAACTCTTTGCATTAACTTCTACTAACTTGCAATTTGCTGAGGTAGAATAATAATTTTTATGACTGTAGGAGTTAAGTTACAATGTAAGGAAACGTCGATAAAATTTATCATTTAAAACAGTGTGATCCAACCTACGTCCCTCTTATACATTTTGTTGGCACGTGCGCTTCTTACTGAATAAAAAAAATATTAATGGAGAATGTGGAATTTTGCCGTCACTAATAATTTTCTGAATTTGATTTTGTGTATTGACCGGTTAATTTTGCGAGTCTGAAATTTACACTTTATGTCCTAGCTTCACATACCAGGTTTCTTTTTTCTTAATTCGGAATGAACAAAATATCTCAAGTTGTTCCACATAGTTTTGTTTAAATCCTTTCCCTTGTATGTTGGAACAGTCTGCGAGTAAACGTTGGCACAGATGTAGCGGTCGCCCGCGAACCCTTAAAAGGTTCGCCATAAGAGCGCAGCGGCGAGACGGCGGCGCCCCCAGAAGATGCGGACGGTGCCCGAGAGAGGTCGACACAGTCGGAGCCGGCTCGCTCACGCTCCAGTCGCCGCCGTCACGCTCCAGTCGGCGCGCCCTGGTGCGCCACCGCCCCTACGGCCGGGTAGTCGGCGGACCTTTGGCCCGGCGGGAGTATAAAACGGTCCCCTCCGGGAGCGACGGGAGTTCGAGCGGTCCCCGTGAAGAGCGAGCAATTGGTGCGAAAGTGGTTTGTGATTCTAAGTGACGACGACACTAAGGCACAACGGACTCTTCTTCTGGACACTGGTGATCTGGCGCATTCCTAGTACATCTCCTGGCTATTTTGTTGACTGATCTTGTCCGTGGTTTACTGTTGGTGTATTGCATCGGTGAATAAAAAATAATTTTAGGAACTAGGCTTTTTTGTTCAGGACAACAACTTCATTCGTCACATAACACCAGAGACTAAAACCTACAAAGACTGCAATCATACATGTTGGCATCAGTTGGAATGAATTTATAAATTTCGGGGCATTGCTCTGACATGTTTCGTCATTTCTCCGCAGTACTTATACTAGAATGCGATTCGTTCAAATGGTTTCATTCCTTATTGCAACAATAGCAGCAGCACTACGCATTATGTTAATTATTATTAGGGTTATGCTTTGTGCTGTAGTAGCTTAATCGAGTATACGGGCCTATTGCTTAGTGGCTAGTGATATCTTGTGAAATTTCTCAGTTGATGAAACTCCTATCACGTATTCCCTAACACACATATGGTTGAGACTCTGAAAACGCGATGTAGAAATCCGATTCTGTAGGCACTCGCAGATTGCAATGAGCAATTGATATGACATATTGAGATAATAGTTATCACAAGGTGGTAAAATAAGTCCTTCTATTCATTATTTACTCGGGATCCCGCAAATATAAAAATATACATGGAAGTTCTGCTTATGGCTTCCTGAAAATCAGATATACTGATTGTGGGTGCATCTATAATAATGTGGCATGACAAAGTATGGCCTGTTTTGAAAAACGTAATGAATTCGATTTCCTAACTCTTGAAATTGATACAGTTCTCTTACTCCTTTGGTGGGACGTTCTGATCGCATGGCACAGCAACTATAAACAGACCTGATTTGTTGCCAAATTCTAAATATCAATATCCGGTTTACTTGCTGCTATCGAAAAATTCGTATGGATTTGTTGGGCATACAGGATTTTACACTTTTCAATACCTGTTTAAGGTTTTGGAGAGTGTTCGTTCAACTTGCAGCATGTGTTTGGATTTTTTATGGCGTTGCAAATCTGTTTGTGGATAAAACAACAGATTTTATCGTGTCTTTTCAAGTATTCGAATTTCGGTAGAAATGGACAAGCTTAGAAAGGATGAAAAGTGGTTTCTACCTGTTCCTAACAGATAGCATTTGTTGTTTCTGTGATTATTATTATTATTATTATTATTATTATTGTTATTATTATCCACACAACAACTTTATAAAGTGCTAAAGATTTTATTTATTTTTTCGGTCATCAGAACGAACGCATGAAAATTATATATATATATATATATATATATATATTGCCGGCCTGGATGACCGAGGTGGCTAAGAGCGTGTACCGACTCAGCGCTTCGGTCAGACTGACTCCATATCAGAGGAGCCTGCGAATGAGAAGTGCTATAGAAAGAACTCTGTATCCATCGAGTCGTAGAAAGTTTTTGTTTCCACCACTACCATTGAGTTTTTTCTCAAATAGTACACATTAAATATCGCTTAACTGCGCTGATATTACTTACTCTGTCCTGGTTCACCAGAATTTGCAGATTTTTAACGTATCACATTGCCATTGTGTCCCATATTTTCTACTTTTTGCCTCCATTTGCGTCGACTTGCCGTCTAAAATAAAAGAATGTATTCGTGCTCACTGTTCATTCGTGGGACGTGTCGGCGATATTTCTCACACTCCGTTAGGTACAAACCCGGAGGCAAGGAGCCGTGTATTGATGGCATACGGGGAGATGAACTCCCTGCAATAACACGCTGGAAAATTCGACTTCGTACACGGTGGTTCGCCGTTTGCTTTTCTTCTCCAACCAGTTTATCTTATTCTTGTGACGGTAGACCTCTAAAATGAAATGGTGCTATATATTTTGAATCGTAATTCGAAATTCAATATAAACATTTTAACAGCATGTGGGAATGGGAATATATTTTATACTGTGGTTGCATAAAATGAATACCGAAATTCCAGAACGTTTTTGTTTGAAAATGTAGTCATCGCATTATCATTCATACAAGATAAATTTGGCGCGCCAGGAAAGTCTTTCAGTAGTAGCACCTTGCCGGTGAAAGTGCTAGAAACAGAAATTATGTTGGTAGCGCGAGCTGAAGCTTGAAAACGTAAATTGTATATTCGCCACAGTCCTAAGAAATCCTGGATGTGTTGTCCCCTTCACTTGCGTCCTGGTTATCTGGTTGCTACCAACATAAATGCAATTTTTTTATAGTATGTCCTAATTCGGCACGGTGCGGAGAGATTTTCCTGACGCACTGTATAATTCATACAACAGTGCTATGTATTTGATTTAATCTTCACAAGTTTTCATCATTTCTTTATTCGTTAGAAAATTAGGGAACGTATTGCGTATTTGCAGAACTATAATTCAAGAATCGGTTTATATTACCAAATACTTGTATATTCAAATACATATATTGTATATTCAAACAATTTTAAAGCAATTAAATACAAATAGGTGCAGGAACAGATTATACTCTTCCATTGGCAAAAATATAGAAATAATGTCCTTGACCTAATAAATTTATATATAATAATATATAAATATATAAATATATATAATATAATATATAAATAATATGACCTAATAAATTTGAAAAACCATCGTTTGATAGTTTGTTAGCATATGGCATTTGGGAGCATTAACGCCTGTACGCATATGCGGATTGAGATATTGCAATATTTCCTTTCATGACGTTTTGAAAATCGAGTTAGCAACTTGGAAGTCGTAATTTTTGTTGAATGAAGCGATCAGAACACGCCGCGTTGGAGGAATAAATTCACCAGCCGTGGGTCCCATACGATTCGTTGAACTACAAATTGATGTATCGCTTTTCTATTAATCGATATATTGCACAACACTCACAAGGGATATTGTTACGCAAAACTGTGTGAATTAAAGTTTGATGCCGCTCTTGCAGGATATTTGGTACGCCACGAGAAATTCGATGTGACTGATTTCGGCGGGCTCTCGAATCGAGTAATTTTTCATGTTTTATAAATTTAAATACAAATCGTTGCATTCAATCATGGCGGGTATAGACGCGGAGTATTGTGAGCCAAAATTTAGTTTATGCGATTCGATTGTTCTATTTACCATATACCTTCTTTGTTCCTGTTCTTCCTAAGATGGAAGTTACCCATCTAGACGGCACCACAGTATTATCATGATGAGTTTTCTTGGGAAGATGTAATTAGGGTAGTTTCCCATTGCTTTCCCTGATTATTATTATTATTGCTATTATTATTATTATTATTATTATTATTATTATTATTATTATTATTATTATTATTATTATTATTAGCCAGAATGAAATGATAGGGTGATGATGAGGGGTCAAAGGACGAACACGATGAGGAGAGGTGAGGTGGGAGGTGAGAGGTGGGAAGTGGCAGTTGAGAGGTGAGAAGTGATCGTGGGTTTTTTGAACAATCGCAGCATTCGCCTTACAACCGAGGGAAACCACGAAAATCCCGGTCAGGATTGCCAGCCCGGGGATCGAACCCGGACCTCCCGCCTGCGAAGTCAGCGGGCCACGCTCTGGGCCTCTGTTCTCGATTATTTAGGATTTGTTCAGGATTTGTGGTGGCAGCGGCAGAGAGGAGGCGTGATTTTTATCCGAGGCTATGGTTTAATGGAATTGATATTCATATGTACAGATTACGATGAGTCAGAAAGGAAGACTTTTTATGTTATGTATTCAGTGTTATGTTCTGTAACGCATATTCATAGCAATTGCTCTTATATACATCAGGAAGAAAATACTCTCTGGCAGGTGCCTAATAGCACATTGTGCTGCATGAATAACTTTCCTATTGTAAAGGTTACATTGTAGTTGTGTAATATGTTCGTATAACTCGAAGTATTTGCGATTGGCAGCATTGACTGCATAATCCTTTTGACATCGTATTGATGATCAATCATGAACTGATGTTTGTTTAAAAATAGTTGTGTTGTACTCCCGCTTCACGCGTCCTATAATGGGTCCTAATCCTATAATTATTTCGTAATATTATATTTTAATATATTATACATATTAAGAATCATTATCTAGTGTTTATAGTATATTATAAATACTATATAATTTTATATTTACACACCACAGTGTACTTTTATAGTTTCGTCTGATTCATGACACATATTTCTTTAGACGTGTACTACCAACAAACATGTCCTGTAATTTCTCTAGTTGTTTTCATTCATTAAATTTTATATTTGTTTGTGCGTTTATTTATCTGTGGTCTCTTAGATTTTCAAGATGGATATGCAAATAGTAATAAACAATATTGTAATAATCGTAACGTACTTTACGAATGTTTGTTCAAAACCAAAGTGAGAAATAATTGAGACCTAGTTTCAGATATCTACCATTTCACTCTATGGATCGTGTTTGGTAGTTAGGTTTATAATTTCATTCAGAAAAGTTAGATTTTTCTATAGAAATTTGTTCCAATTGTTCCAAATTAAAGAAAAAATACATTTAAGTGTATTTTTTCAAATTTTATTCCAATTTTCCTACAATTTCACGCCCTTTAAAACTCTACAAATATATTTTGAAGGTACAGCACGGAATGCTGCCAAGACTGCTCGTGCAAGTGCCAACGGCGCGCCAACTGGAGGGTTGCAACGTTAAAAAAATGGATAAACTGTCGTAATTTACATTGTCAAAGTATTTTCATTTTTACCGATATTTACGTTATTAATTATAGACAGGTTACTAAGAATAAATGTTACAAATATGATATGTAGGGGATCGAAGATAATAAATTTCTGTCGATTAATACCTGGTGATTGTTTGCTTCTAAAGACGTTACTCTTTTGTGATTTGCACCGCATTTGGTATACTTTATTTGCACATATAATGTTAAAAAATTGTAATATCATTTGTAAAAACTTTGCCTAGAGATACAATTTGTATTTTTATTTTATTACCGACTTTTATGGAGAGCGGTTGACCATTGGTGCCCTATACCAGCTGTATGCATTTATCTCACTATGTTTTTCTTTGTCGTTTTGAAGTCAACCGTATCAATCGAAATTTATCATTTTTTTATGAGAATCTTGAATATTGTTTGATTGACCATATTCAATCTTGAATATCTTAAATATGATATTGACCATAGTATTGTTCACAGACAGATTGACGTCAGGCAAACAGATAGAAGAAAATCAAATATTCTGTAAGAAAGACCCACAAACTTGGGCTCTGATCACACTACGCATCTGTACATGTAATTTACTACAAGAGCAAGAAAAGTCCACTTTTTGGGTATAAGGGGCTCAAAAAACTTTTTTTTAAAGACTGCACTTTTTTCTGCAACGTTATATATCCTTCTTTTCTACAAAGATAACCCGAGAAAGTAAAACAACGAAGGCACTTACTCCGCTACCTGCTCTTTGGCAAGCTTTGTCCAGCCTCTCCGTTTGTTTGCGAGCAGAAGCACTGGAGTGTACTGCCCTCATCCGGCCCCTGGACACCACTTAATACGTTTCAATGGGCGCCCGAACAGCATAATCCTATTTTGCGGCGGGCGGATGCTACCGGCTAAGTTAATCTTGATTGCCTCTCTCGTCTCGTTGAAGAGGAAGCTCTCTCTCTCTCTCTGTGCGGGCTACACGGGGCGCGATCAAGAGATGAAATGAGCCGCATCTGTTGGGATACGGAGATCACGGTTCGTGTTTTCTACCTTTTATTTACTGCTAATTCGTGTTTCTTTCATGTGAACATTAAGTAGATGGGTTCTTGACGATAAACGTAAGTATATTAAACATTGTTCAGAGTATCTCTTACATAATTACGCGGCTTCGGTGGTATAACGTTTAGCGTATCAGACTGTTGTACCCGAGTTTGCGGGTTCAAACCCGATCGAAGCCCTGGATTTTTAAGGGCGAAAAAATCCTTCGTACGCCTTCCTTCGGAGGGGAAGTAAAGCAGGCTGTCCCATGTAGTAGATTTACTGCATGTAAAAGATCCTCAAGCCTAAATGAAGCCTCTGAGCCAAATTCAAATAGCCTGTTTCGTCGCCCAAGATATTACCTCCTTTCTCCGCTAGGTAGTGAAAGGAGCGTAGCAAAATTTGGGTGGTTAGACGGAAGAGCGGACCTGATGGCCCGAGTCTCGCCACGTAAAATAAGGCATTAACTAACTAATTAGTTAGGTCGAGAAAGTAAGTTTAGATGTGTTGACTCTTGAGTCGTTCAAGGTTTTCACTATTGTCTAGAAGATTGATCACCAAGGCGTTAGGGTGTTTGTTAATGTGCGCGTGGTATTTGATGTTGCGTTGTTTTATATTTTAGTATACGGTGGGAATTTGTGGATCTTGTCGCATGGTGTTGGCGGATACGTACCAGGGTGCATTGACAATTTGACGCTGGCATTTAGATTCAAACCTGCGGAGAATCTCGATGTTGGATTTATTTGCAGAAACACATAGCTGGATTCCGTACTTCAAGTGAACAGCTCAGTTGAAATATAGTTTTTCTGATCGCGCAATCTATCTTTAATAACCAAAACGTATTTTATCAAGACTACGTTAACATCTGTTTTTATTTATTACGTCTATAAGCCATTTATTAATTATTTGCTGTTAATGATTTATTTTCTGTCCAGAGGCAAAGAACTTGATCTTAGTATTACATGTAAAGCGTCGAAGAGCATCACCTTAAGAATTTGAGCACAAGAATGGCGTGGCTGGCATCAGAAATGCTGGGAACACGTATTTTATTGCATAGATTTGATTTGTTGTACCAGTGAGGCAGAGCCGATGCTGATGGTCGTATTTTGTGTGGGACGTTATCATTACACATCTTTTAGATGTCAAAAAGGAAAAGATCTGTGAAATGCGTTGCTCTGTGCGAAAGTGCATGAAAAGCAATATCGCTAAAGTGATCCAGTACTGAAGAGCAGCAAATGTTCAAAGAGCGAATAACATTATGACTGATTCATTGATTGGTTACAGATTCTGGGCTCGTCAACTGCTGAGTTCGTTAGTCCGGTAAATTTACTGTATGTTTCTGATCGCGGGGTGTGGCAGAGGTCTTCTTCCACGTGATGGCGATATCCGCCGCCGACCTGTATGTCGACTTCCGGACTTTTCTCCCAACGTGTCTCTCTCACTAGGTGGACACCGCCCCAGCCGGAACAAGCTTTAAGCGCCCGATTGGTCTCCGCCATGTGTGGTAGTGTACTGTACGTAAGTGTGTGTGTGTATGTGTTTGTGTGCAGGGGGTGATGATTGGTCAATGAAAATGAAGTAAATATCACGCTTGGTCCGTGCTCCCTTTTTTAGTGTACTGCTGCGGCATTCGGCTTGTGTTGATCGAAGAAACCACGGAAAACGTATGTGGTTGTGTATTGCGAGAAAGTATGTGTACGCATCGTAGAAGGATAGGATAATAAGGAACGAAAGATTGCATGCGACCCGTGGGGCTTTTGTAACGATACTACTCCGGCATGTACCTGGTATTGATTAGAGAAACCACTGAAATCTACCGATCAGATCACCCGGCCGATAGAATTCTCCTCCAGACAGCTGCTCAATTCGACCCAGCAATGTACGTAGTATCGAAAATCCTCCCACCGTCGGGACTCGAACCCTAGTAAGAGACGGTGGCATCCCTTGATGCCTTGAGCCATTTAAGCCGATAAAACAAAATGTCAGTAATAATTGTGGTGGACATACGAAACATTGCAAATTCTTAAGTCTTAAAAGTAAAAATAAAATGGCATGTTTTATTTTGCACACACTTCTGTAGTTGGAATTTCGCGGACCGTTTATAGCAGTTCTCAAGTGGTGTGTGGAGGACAAGCGTCCCCCACCGCTCTTGGCTCGGCTCGCGAGCTGAGAGCGGACGTCACAGAGAGGGGAGAGAGGGACGCCTTGTAGTGGAGAGGTAAGTGGAGAGTGAGTAGACAGGGCCTTCAGACAAAAGGGCATACGAGTGGCTTTCAGATCCGATTGCCACATACTTCCCAGCAGACTCAAGTTCAGGATGTTAAAGGCAGAGATGAGAAACTGGTAATTGGGCTCAATAAACGCGTTGGTATTTCATTGTCATTTATTTGACACTTCAGACTTAGTTTAAGAGAGTTTCAGCCAAGAAATGTTCAAAACGAGAGACTTAATTTCGTTGATTATAATTTTTGGTCCAACAAGTATAGGTCAAGAAACTAAATATTTGGAATTATTCGTAGCTTAAGAAATAGTGTAGAAAAAATACCCCCCCCCCCCCCGAATCTATAAATGTTCAAAAGAATTCTCAAGAAAAATATCTAGCTGGTTAAGAAAACTAAAAATAAAACAATTAGAAAGAAACTAAAACTTTTGGACAATGCTTTTGATCCAAAAATAAAATTTCAGTTCGTTCGTGAATTGAACGAAAAACGTGGTTTTTACATTCTGTATTTAACGTTTTCATGCTTCGTATTTTTAACTTAAAAATCATGTTTTTGGCGAATTGTAATTCCGAATGAAAATAAAAATATATTTTGGAAACTTGGTAAAATACCAATTAAGTTTTTGAGTATTATCTTAGGCATTAGTTTGCAAATATGAAACTTCATGCCGCAAGAGAAGAGCTTATTCCCATCCTTACGAATCTCTAGGAAACACATTTTTTTCAGAAAGGAAAGTATTCAAATTCAGTCTTATAGATGAAGATTAGATTCAACGGTTTTGGGATACCGTTGTACCCAGGAGAAAGACAATATTTAACCGCAATAATTGGCACAATGAAGCAGTAATGTCTTGCGCATTGATATGTAAAACTACATAACAAACACAAATGGAGATACGACGTTTTGGAAGGTCTAACCTCTTCTGTTGTGATCTGTCTTTTGCGATGTACACAGCAAAAGGGTTTGCAAAAAGTTCAGTATCTTCATCCATGGTCTTGTGTTCACTAAACTAAATGATACTGTTTTCGATTTTTATTAATAAGCTGAGTTCTCGCTGACTTTTATTAACCGCAGCTAGTATTGCCGCTGCCTGCCGCATATCTGGCCGGGAGGTCTTAGGGTTCGAATTCCGACCTTGGCGGATTTTACACATTAGCTATATACGTACCTAGGTCAAATTCTGCAGTCAGTCTAGAGGAGAACTCCAGCGACCGGCTGCTCTAGTAGGTATTTTCCTCTGGTTTCTTCAATCAGTACCAGGCGAATGGCGGAGTAGTACCCTAACGAACCCAGTCACGGAGCGCACGATCTTTCCTTCCTCTTCCTTGTCCTATCCTTTCCCCTCATACACACCACACACACTTATAAGCAACACACTGCGACACATGTCTTAAGACCAGTGGGAAGCTTAGAGTTCTTCCCGGATGAGGCGCTGCTCCGCTGGAAGAGATACATAGAGGAGTAATCCTCTTGTAAGTCAACGTGTAGATTGGCGCCGGATCTCGCCATGCAGTGTGGGCGGAACACGGCAGCCTCCCGGGATAAAACATATTCCATACTTACTATATTAATGGCCGTAGCAGTTGATGTGCCCGGAAACATGAACCAATCGCATTTCATTTGCGCCATCTTCAGTGTTAGTGCATACTGCCCCTTACGAAAGCAGGAAATCGAAAGACAAATTCACGTTTCCTTCTGCCATGCGAGCTGCTTCCCGTCACTGGCTTTGCCACTCAGTTAAGCTGGCCTGATTTAAGGTGACCAGATTTCCATTATTTGCCGAGACAGTGCCTGTTTTTGATTCCCTGTACCGATTTTTTTAAAGGAACACGGGACGACAAATATTCCGCTTTTGTGACAATAACTAATCGGCATAAAGTGCCATCAACATTTTTAAATGTATTATAATGTATTCCGTGGAGTTTGAATTAGTTTATAAAAAAGTAAGCGCGAGTAGACATTCCGCTCATGTACTACGTAAAAATAGTTTCACACACTATTGAAATCAAGAGAGAGAGATTCAGTGAGGGTTCTAGAAAGGGAAAAAGAGCTGTTGCGTCCTTTGAGCTTGTCGCTAACGATATCTTTACCGAGAAATTCAATAATCCGAACCTTCTGCTTCTGTGTGTTCCTGGGTGGCAGAAAGCAATCATAATTGAGGAATACGAGCCAACTTTATAATGAATAAAAGTGCAAATGAAACAAATGACTATATTGTTTTGTATTTTAATGTTCTAATTTAATATTCTTGATTGACATTGTTTTTCTCCATTTTCTGGTTCTTTGTAGAGTCAATATTTTATGTGCATGTGTCTCGTTTTTTAGTCAAGAAAAAGTCACAATGTCCCGTTTTTTGGTTTTTAAGATCGGGTCACCTTAAGAACGAAAAGCATCACATTTACGGTTTTGACCATAATAGCGAATATGTAATACCATTGCACACAAGTACTAAATGAATCGCAATCAAGTAATAGAAAGTCAGGGAACTGAAATATAGTATGTTGCAGCGAATTTGATTGTGCATCTAATGGGTTTATGGACAACTCTCTCTTTTTTGGTTTCAAGTTGCAGTCGTTCTGACTACAATACGAGGCCTACTTTATTAGAAAGTGCATTGTCATCAAGTCTAAAACGACCATGTTAAAAATTACTGTTCCATTTTATATAAGGTCTCTGGTGATATTTGAAATCAACGATTCAATAGAATCATGAATGAACGACTGTCGTTACAAAATTGGGGAAATGACAGCTACTTCTTGTAAGTAGAGTTTCGATGATATTTACATCTACCCGTTTTTTATTGACGTTCCATAAGATGCTTATATAAAAACATTAAATGTTACAGTTTTATTTCTGTGAGTTCGAAACGTCAGAATGTGGGTTAATCCATACCACTATCAATTGAAAAAGATATTCATTTTAATTAAATGAATTAGTGAGTAAAAATTTGTAGCTGCATTTTAGGTGTGCATTTTGTTTTCATATTGCAATTAAATGTTTGTTCCATTTGTAATCTGCCATTTTAAATATTATCTGACATGACATGCAATTTCGTTCATTTCAATGTTATTAAACTTCCCTAAAACAAAATTCCTGTTGAAATTCTAGGTAATAACCGTTTGGGGAACATTGTACATGTGATAAATTTCTGATTTTTTGAGTTAGTAGTTACGAATGATTTTGTATCATTTATATTTCTTCATTCTTCAGTTTCTTTCTTCTTCAATTTCTTAAGTAGAAAAATCTGAAATTAACATACACTCCCAAATGCGTTTCAGTGGATTTGTTCTGTATGTAATTTAAATCACATGGGAACTGTTAATATTGATACAGTTCATTACGCACAGTTAGACCAAAAGGGAGACAGGTTGATTTAAACTGACAGGTAGTTTTTAATTTGTATGGAACTCCGGTTTCTGACAAGTGTAATTGTATGAATGAAAACTGCATTTATTAGGCTACATTACGGTATTTTTGTTCGTGAATCTATGACTGTCGAACTTTTAGAGTCGTCGCAATTCAAGTCAAAATGTGCCAACCAACCCCGCAAGTGGGATTGGGTTGGCACTTGTTCTCTTGGACAAATCTGTCGCCCCTATTCTGTTTCTTATTGAATGTCACTGTTTAAGTTGTAATCAATTAAGAGTTCGTATAAAAGTGGTTTTGAGAAAATGCAAGACAAAAACTAGTGATACTACAACAGCACGAAGTTAATAGCTTTATTTGTAATTTCATAACAAATATAATACTACTTCAAAGCAAATTTCTATAATTTTGAAAAACTAAAAACGTTAAATCATTCACGCCGTTATTAACAGCATTTAGCCATATCCATTCAGAAAGTTTAAGGAAAAATTTGCGTTTTTAGAGAAAATTTTGCTTTTAAATGTCTTTTTATATCAAGCAAAAATTACGCGAAAACTACTGGTTTTTCGAAAAATATTGTACGTCAATTTGTTGAAAAATCTAATGTTAAAGAACAGATTTCTTAAGAATAAAGTTCTCAATATTCAAATGATAGTCGTAGAACGTTGCAAATAATTTTAACTTTTGGAATTTTTAAACATTTCATGATTTCAATGAAAGTCCGATTTGAGCCAATTTTATTATCATTTGATGCAATTTCTGAAAAAAGTTTTGAAATGTAGTTGAGACTTCATGCAAAGTGCACCCATACTCAAAATATAGATGTAAAATTCAAAGGACCATGACATCTGCCAGATCGATTGGCGAATATCAAATTTAGTGAAAATTCTGCCTATGGTTTCACCGCAAGTGTTGTACACGGACGGACAGATTGACAATTTTGTCGTATTCCAATTTTCCC
Source organism: Teleogryllus occipitalis (assembly GCA_011170035.1). NCBI lineage: Eukaryota > Metazoa > Arthropoda > Insecta > Orthoptera > Gryllidae > Teleogryllus > Teleogryllus occipitalis. The sequence goes on from BLKR01015033.1 coordinate 29,759, forward strand.
GTAAATCATTTTTTCGGTATCTAGATCCCACAAGACGTTGATTTGGGGACATTAGAAGTTCAAAAATGTTTCTTGTTAATGAAAAACTTGACTGATACGTTATAATTTATGTTAGAAATGAAAATAATGAAGTTACACAGAGATACTCAGAATATTACGGACAATCTGTATGCCCTGCCATTTTTTATGAGTTTCTCCAAATATAAAAACGAAAAAATGTTACTGTTAATATTTTGTAAAGGTTGTCTTATATATATGATTTATAAACAAAAAACAGCTTCAATTTTTTATAGACAACATATCACATTTTTGTTTTATTAATGGACTTAAATGGGCGACGTTTCGAAATCATCCTTTGATTTCTTCTTCAGGCTAATACAACATACAGACAAAATACAATATGTTACAATCATTGCTTAAATTTATAATTACATTTATAAAATAACCTCATAACATTAATATCAAAATTACTAAACTTCACAGAAAAAAGGATAAACTACATAATTCATCATTATAATGAAATTGAAACTTACCAAATTACATATCAATGATTGAAAAATAAATATAAGTAAAAAAACAACCACTTTGGGCTAAAATATGCCTTTGTCAACATAATAAAACGTCCAAATACACATACATAAAAACTAGTTTTCCCCATCACACCAGCAAAGTGGACGGAAAACTAGTAACTTGGAAAACATTAACCTCACATGATATAGTCTACTTCCAAAGAACATGCACTCTACGTTTCACTCAGAGATTGTACAATACTATCATAACATCTTGTAAACTTATTTGACTCTATCATGGAATTTACAGTTTTATTGTTTTTTATATGTAAAGTTTCTAAAATCAACCTTTTATTCTTATTCTGTTCTATACATAAAACCTCAGTATTATCATAATCAAAGCGATGTTGAGTACTAATGACATGATTAGAAACCGAATTATAATAATGACTACATTTTTTATATTGTTTTTGTGTTCACTAAGTCGTGTTTTTAATTTTCTGCAGGTTTGTCCTGCAGGTTTGTCCATTTGTTACACGATTGGCAAGGAATCTTATAAACAACATTCTGTTGGTCAAGCTTATTAATATGATCTTTTAATTTAGTTATAACATGTTTTTGATTCACTACCCTGTCTATAATGTTAGAATTGTACTTATTCTTAAAGATGTTAATTATCCATTGAAAATGAACAGTGTACCATTGACTCATGTTAATGCAACAAAATTTTTAGGTCTCTCAATTCAGTCAAACCTTAAATGGAACGTCCATTTAAATGAATTGAACACAAAATTAAGTTCATTATGCTACGCGTTCAGAATTCTTGCAAATTCAGTCAGCCTTCATACTGCTCGTTGTGTATACTTTCGCGAATGTTCATTCCCGCCTGAGATATGGCATAATATTCTGGGGAAATACATCTTATAGCTCCCAGACTTTTAGATTACAAAAACGAATTGTACGAATAATAACCAAATCCCACCCACGTGATTCATGTAAGCCTCTCTTCATTAATCTAGGAATTTTACCATTACCATGTCTGTTTATTTACGAATCAGTGGTTTTTGTCAAAAATGACTTGCTTAAGGGCGGGAATATATTTTGAGAAAATGCCGATGTCTATTACTATAACACTCGACGTAGAAATCATATTCATCAGGTGACAGTATCAACAGCTCATTACAAAAAAATTCACATACAATACATGTACATTATTTTACAACACTTTGCCAGATGACATTAAACGATTAAATTCAATAGAAAAGTTTAAATCCCAAGTAAAATCGTTTCTGCTGCATAACTGTTTCTATACAATTAGAGACTATACTGAGCATCACAAGAAAAGTAACATTAATTTTAACAATGATACATAATGCATTAATTACCATTTGGACTGTATAAATGAGTATAAGCAACCTGTAACAACTATTGTAACACAGCTTCCGGGTCAATGACCCCCATCTCGATCAGGTTTTCGTCCAGTTTCCCTGATCCATTGAGCAAATGCTGAGATGGCTCCTTGTTTTGCTTCTGGACATAAATGTAACTTCATTTTCTGTGCACGTCTTCTAGAATTCAGTGGGAAATACAATTATTCAAATTATCGTTTCCACGTTGTCGCGGCAGGAAGTAATAAGAGCCAAATTTATTGCTTATTTATCCTTGAAAATCGATTTTATTACATGGGAGTTTTTTTGTTTTTTTTCTCCCTTTCAAAATTCAAAATTCAAAATTTATTGCTTATTTATCCTTGAAAATCAATTTTATTACATGGGAGTTTTTTTGTTTTTTTTTTTTCTCCCTTTCAAAATTCAAAACTTATTGCTTATTTATCCTTGAAAATCGATTTTATTACATGGGAGTTTTTTTGTTTTTTTTTTTTCTCCCTTCAAAATTCAAAATTTATTGCTTATTTATCCTTGAAAATCGATTTTATTACATGGGAGTTTTTTTGTTTTTTTTTCTCCCTTTCAAAATTCAAAACTTAAGTAGCATATGATTTAGTGTAGGGATCACAGAATTTTGAAAATGTGCACACAATTCACTTTTCCCCATAGCCCGTCATACGCAGTTTTTAACTGTTTTTTGACGTAAATAAATAAATTAAATAAATAAATAAATCCTATTCTTAATACATGGTACATACGGTAGAACCATATTAACACATTCTTTGTAAGTAATCTCAGAAGTTTTGTTCTTATTATCTAGACTATTCATATATACAAATCTATTCAACCTTTGATTAACATATTTAGAAATAAATTTTATAGGATAGTTATTACATAACAACAAATTAAATATCAATTCCAAGTTCTTTTCGTAATAACATTTATCAGACAACTTTACCATTTTATCCACTAACCCTAAAACTACACCTATCTTGACCTTTCTGGATGTAAAGACATATAATTCAACAAACAACCTGTATACACTTCTTTATGATACCAATCAGTAGAAATGTTATTACCCATCCTCATAATTTTCAAATCCAAAAAATTTATAACACCATAGTTTTCTTCTTCCAATGTAAATTTTATCCTAGGATCATAGGAGTTAAAACTGTGTCGAATCATCTGAACCATATTTTTGTTGACAATCAATAGGGTATCATCCACATATCTTAAATATAATTTAACTTCATATACTTGTAAAACATCTGTCTCTAACTCTCGCATAACTAATTCAGCTAAAATGCTACTTAACACACCTCTAATTGCTAGTAACTGTTTAGAAAAAATGTTACCTTTCATTGACGAAAAACGAAAACTTGATTCAAAAGTTAATAAATGGTAATAGCTTCTCGAGAAACATCAATTAGAACATGTGGTTATTATTTCCATTAGTCTAAGTATAAGATGGCTCTGATGGCTTTAAAGTTAATGTGTTGAAAGTTATATCGTGTAAAGAGAGGACAGATTAATTGTATTAATTATTAGTAGTAATATGTAGTAGTAATTATTATTAGAAACAAGTCGTAATAGACACCAATAATTGTAGTAATTATTCATTTACCAGAAACATGCAGCAACTACACAATATGAATAAAATATATCAATAGAATTTTTTGTAGCTTTTTCATACTACATCCTTCGCACCAGGGGCCGGACTGGGCGGGACTTTCTTGACGGACGTGGTCACGGAGCTCTCTCCTGGTATTTGGTGACCCACGATTCTAAAAGGCGAGCTGTCTTTGTATAGTAAGACATTTAGGATGTCTCCGTCTATTGAAGAAATAAAATTTGCAATTTAGTGCAAAAGCTGCAAAAATTAGTTGACCGGAAATGTTACATATTTGTAACAAGGGGCACTAGAAAGTTAAGCAATGAACTTGTAACAAGTAGATTTGTCTATATGTACGCCCTCTATTTCCTAGACATATCATAATTCAATTTAATGGAGTAAAACACAGAGGAGAAAGATTTCCTAGCTCAAAGAACCGGCTCAGAGCATGAACTGACGTCATTACAGTGCCTCTCACCGGTAAGTTTTAGGCTAAGAGTCCCGACGGTAGTAAGATTTTCGACACTAAACTAGTTAGCCAGGTCGCGTTCAGTCGCTGTCTGGAGGAGAATTCTAGCGGTCGGCTGCTCTGATCGGTACTATTCTGTGGTTTCCCCGATGAACACTAGGCGAATGCTAGAGGAGTACCCTAACAAACGGGCCACGGACTGCGCGCGATCTTTCCTTCCCTTTCCTCACTTCTTAGTTACACACTTACATGCACTACACTACGACACATGTCGGGAGAGTTATCGGGAACTTATAAGAAGTCTCGTGAGGGGCGATGTCCTGCTGGTTGGAGATATCTGGGTGGGAAAATCACAACCCTAAGTGTAGGTCGGGACCGGATCTCACAATCCTACTCCATCTCCTGCAAGCTTACATTACATTTATGGGACTAACGACTAGTAGTTGATGCGCCCGGAAACGCGGAATAATCAATCAAAGAACGTGTATATTGTATTCCTTTCTTTTACTTCACACACTAGTTTACTGTTTTTTGACGTTAATAATCCATGGAAACTAAAACAAAAAATATAAACAAAAATACATAAAATACAAAAAAAAAAATGAAACAAATAAAAATAAATGAAAAAGCTTCAACAATCACGTTTACTTTTACTAATAATTTTTGTTTCCTTTTTGCCACTGTCGCAGTGATGAGCTATTTCATCCATCCTCGACTATTTCGGCTGACCCCGCCACTACGAAGAGTATGCAAAAGTCAGAGCTAGACTCGAATTCGGCTGTGTCCGGGCATGGATTCCCGTCCTTTTGTTTCAAATACCCATTTTAGAAGAATTGAAGATCTGAGCGCAAGAACCAGATAATGACCACTTTTTGCGAAAATGAGATTTTCACATATTCATGAAGCCCATCATGCCCCCTATCAGTAGACATTGTCATTTTCGACAAGTTCTTAATCCGCTCAGGAAATGCCGTTGAAATTTTACTATCTATTGTGTGGGTGCAAGAGCCGGATAAAAACCGGAGTTACCCTCTTCGCGCACTCAGACGTGACCTGGTCCTGAGCAAAACGGCTGTTTGCACCTAGACGCTCAATGATGAATATAGAGGTGATGTAAGTAATTTTAATCATGTTTTAATAGAAATCATTTTGTATAGTAATATATTTATCGTAATATATGTAATAGCACATAAAATATGCGTGTTCATATAATTTTATTCCCTCTCTTTCAATTAATTTTAGGTATGTAATTCAGTTGAAAGTTCTCCAACAAAACCTAAGAACAGGACGAAAAATAAAGAGTAATGTGAAAGATACACACGAAAAAGGAAACCGACTGTGAAATCTTTACATCTTGATGGCCCTGTTTTTAATATATCTTACTGCGTCAGGGAAATGTTTGTAAATACACCGCCACCTTTCTAAAAGTGGACATTCATTTATGACCTACAAGCGGCTATCCGCGCCGGGTAACCATTATATACCTCGTAGGAACACATATTAATCTTTACACAAGACACTCATGCGGGCTCCCCGATCTGTGGTCAGCAGACACGTAAGGCCTTCCACGACAACTCGCGTACATGAAAGATAAGGTACAAACAACCATGCCCACGTCAGGACTCGAACTCGGGAACCTTCGGACCGAGGCACTTAGTCGGCACGTACTCTTAGCATCCAGGCTGGCCATCCAGGCCGGCAACTTCGTACACCAATCGCTTCGTAAATATCTGGATTTTCAATACTCGTATTTGCTTTTGCTGCTGAGTAGCTCAGTTTCTAATGTTCATTGTTCCGCAATGGTTTCAAAATATTCTTATAACATATCTTCAGTGCCTATTGCGGAGAATATTTTCTTGCGCGATGAGTAACGTTGAATCCATAGTTATAATGTCTGGAGTTTGTCTTGTGTTAATGTTGTCTTGTGTTATCTTGTCTTGAGTTAATGTCTTGAGCCATCTTAGGCAGTGCTGTTTGCTATGTTGTTGAAGGCTCGGATGCAGAAAGTCGAAATGGGGCCTGTGTCTGCGATTACTAAATACGGAACTAGGTTTTAAACGTAATTGGTATAAGTGAGCCCTTCCACGTTAAATCACACAAGAGTTGCCACGACGTTTTTAAAATGAACGATAATTTTTTTTTCTTAAATCTGGACATCAAAAAAATATACACCGTGTTTTTATGTGCCTGAAAATTGATTATTTGTGTAGTTATGCCTATATAAAATTTTGGAATTTACGTGTACTTCACAAAATGTGATCAATTGTTTCTCCGAACGTAATTTATATAAAAATCCTTATTAGTTTTATTTACTAGTTTTAAATGTATATTTTATTCCTCTTTAAATACATTGTTCAAAAAATAAATATTTCATTTGAAAAATTGCAATTTCTTCCAAAAAATGTAAATTTTTATTTAAACTCGATGAGATAAAAATTTCAAAAAAATATAAGCGTATTCCTTGTTCAATTTTCTATAAAATACACCAAGAAAAAAAGTGAGCACTCCACACATACAATTGTAAGTATGATGCCGCGCTCTGCTTACCCATGCACTAACGAATTGAGTTCGGTGAGTCTTTGGTCCAAGTGCTCAAGAAGTATAAAAAGAATGACCGTTTGCCTGACTAGAATTTCAAGAGTTATTAGTATTTCAGATGTTCACTCAGCTCCCAGAATGGATGGGTGACAGCGAAATGAATTCAAATACGAACCATTCCACGCCAAATCGCACAAGAATTGACACGACTTTTTTTAAACGTATGATATTTTTTATTAAATCTGGACATAAGAACAAGAGAAACATGTTTCTTTATTTACCTGAAAGTTGATTGTTTGTATAGTTATGCCTACATTAAATTTTAGAATATACGCGTACTCCGCAAACTATGATTGATTGATTGATGCACCGTATATACTTAACATAAAAATTCCTGGTTTGTTTCATTTAACACTCTGATATGCGCATTGTATTCCTATTTAAATTATTTTCTCAAAAAATAAATATTTCATTAAGAGTTGTAATTAGTTTTAAAATATTAATATTTCTCTACGAACTCGCTCAGATAAAATATTGAAAAAAACATTGGTGTATGTCTTATTCAATTTTCTACAAAACGCAACAAGAAAACAGTGGGCCCTGAACACGTACAGATCTAAAAAATCTATTGTAAGTATGTGGGCGCGCCCTTCTTGTCCCCGCACTAACGAATTGGTCTTTGATACAAGTGCCGAAAAGAATGACCTCTGCCTGATTAGGGTTTCAAGAAATATTAGTAAGTCACATGTTTACTCTGTTCCCAGAAGGGGTGGGTGTTAGCGAAACGAATTCTACTACTGCTTTTCATCGTGTCAGCGAAACGAATTTTATTGCTGAGTCCCTTGCTCGTGAAATACAAGAGACCTCTTGTCAAGGGACTTGAGTAAAATTGTTTGAGCATCAGTCGCAATACGCATCTTATAAAGAGAAGGGTGCTAGAGTTCGTTCTGTGAATCGTGCGTACACTGTGCAACATGAGTGGCGATCACCGTATGAGACACGACAGATATTTCAATCAATTTAATCTTTCTGGTCACGATTTTAAGAAAGGAAAATCTCGAAGTCGCGTAAAGTACGATTTACTAGTGAAACTTGACTTAAAGGAGACATTAGATTGACGAATTTGTGATTCATGTCGGAACAAAGGGAGTTGGCTTCCCAAAATGCTTTCTCTGAGTGAAAAGAACGTCGAGATCAGTGGCTCCCGCGGCATTTACAAAAGTAGCGGAAAGTCCAGTAAATATAGTGAAAACAGTGGAAATTAGAGAAATGACAATTTAAGCTCTTCATATAGTTCATCACGTGTCTGCGAAATGAATGTAGAGAAGATAAACAAGAGTTTAATTGTAATAGGAGATAACCCTGAGAAGAAAAGAAAATTGCAACAAAAACGGTATTCTCATGAGAAATTTCAGACAGTACAAAGTGCTACCAGAGATATTTTTTTCACACTAAATATCCTTCGTCGCTAATTAAAAAATCAGACAAGAAAGGCATTATTAAGAAACTTATCGATTCCTTTCACTCAATAGATCACAAGACATTGAAAATTCAAATTGTGACAATTTTTGAAATTTGGAGATACAATAAAGTTACTAATACAAAACACTTCGCAGCAACCAAACACGGGATAAAAAAGGCTAAAAATTTGAATAAAGAAAATGGAATTTTGTTCAAAAAGTAAATTCAGCAAGGCATTAGAACTGTACAGTGTCGAAAATTCAGGAATTCTTTATTACAGTCCATTATCTTTCTATTCATTAACATATTTAAAATAAATAACAACACTAACATATTTTATTCACATACAACTCATTTTGTACAAAATCAACCACTTGCATTTCTTTCTATTGAAAATTATTACCAAAACTAATGACCCTAGTAGTTGGCCCGCCCGGAATCACCTCAATAGTCAATCAACAGTCAATCAAGAAATATAACAACCGAAACAAATATCGTAAATGGTCATGAAAGTCGAAGTAAAATTATTTTATTCAAGAAAACGTGACGTGATAGAAATTTTTCAGTTTTTTTGGAATTAGAATTTTAAAAAATACTTCAAGTTCAACTACAAATTCCCTTGTATTTTTCATCGCAGGCCTATGTAATCAGTATTTCTAGGTTCAAATGTACTACAATATGGAAATATGAGATAAAAGACAATACGGAAATCTCATAGGTGGAAATAAAATTTCAAAGAAAATGATAAAAATACGTGTAATGCAAACCTAACAGGATACCGATAAGTCGCATCAATGAATGTCGCAGAGCATGGTTTGAATTTGATGCGTAACAGTGGCGTTCTTTCCACTCACTCTGAATGGAACCTACAGGGACCCAGGGGCCTTTCATTATTCGCTTTGATGCCGACACTTTTAGGAGTAAACGGATTCAAGTCCTGGCGGACAGTTTTGTAAACAGATTAATTGACCGCGACATTTACAGTCATTAGAGCTTCGACTCCCAAGCGTTTTCTGTTTCCTTTGCTCTTCACCCTCATGCCCTCTCCATTAACATATATTTTCTAGAACAGCTCAAAATATGGTGCAGGATTATTGTTCAATAACAAATCAAAAACCTCGACTGTGCTAATAGTAATTTCTGAAGGAAATGTAATATCTCGTTAATAAAATATTATTTCACTCTCGTATATACACATTATATTTTACCACTATGTAAACAAAAGCGAAAAAGTTTAAATCAAATATGTTAATGTAAGCATGCAGAAATGGAACACGTTTTCCTTTTTCGAGAATGTAGTCAAGAAGACGTAAAGTAATTGGTGTGTCTTACCTCAGTTGTATTAGCAGTGAAATGAAATGTTTATTTTAGTTTATGATTTATCTATTTAATCTATCAATCTAATATTGGCTACTCTGAATATCAAAGAGAACTATGAGAATATGAAAATAACTTAGCCAAGATTACGAATAATATATCATTAAGAACGTATGGTGCGTTCAGGTGGGACTTACACCGTGTGGTTTTGAGGTTGAATACATAAAGAATTGTAGTTAGTTATCAGAGTGTGAAAGTAGGATTCATAAAAGTAATTTCTTGTAGAAATTGATACCTTTATATAAGTATTTTATAGTATGAAAGCTGAAACTATCCGTACTACAATAATTCATTCTTTCTCGCATTTTCCCTAAATTTTGCAACATTCAAAAATTCAGAAATTTCAACACAAATGAGAGCTGCGTCATTTTTTAAGTGTCTTTTGCTACATTACTGAAAAACTTCTCTTTTTGGAAATAAAACGTACATGATCGTATTTAAATATCAAACTGTTCAAAACAAAATTAATTAAGGGAAAAATTATCACCAGTCAGGGAAAAATTATCACCATTAACACTAGCACATTTTGCAGTGTTATTTATTTTGGAAATTTTCGAAAATGCAGTGTTCACTAAAAATGGAATCGAAGTCATTCTTATACATTCATCTTTTGTAGAAAAATAAAAGAAAAAAATTGGAGCGGGTTTTGAGATTTTACTTTTTTTACTTTGCCTATATTTAACGCAAAATTTTGCGAAACAATTCAATACTCAGTGAGTTGAGTATTTTCAAAATTGCATAAAATTGGCATTGCAACACTAAAATATTAATTATGTAGATTTTGTATATAATAAAATCTGTTCTTGAAAATTATATCTTTACATAAGTTCATGCACAATCTTTTGATTTAACCAGTAGTTATCGTTTTTTTATTACTTGAAATGAATGTAATGAAACTAATCTAAAAAATGGCTCAAATTTTTTTCTTTATTATTTTCTCGGATGAAGTGAGAGCGTTAAAAAGAGGGCAGGTCTGCTGTTCGTTGAATGTTCTGAATTTTCGAAAATAGTAAACGTTGGGAATAATGCGAGAGAGTGCGTGCTGTTGTAACACTGCTAAGGCTGTATCTACGACAAAATTATTTTTTTCTATGAAGGATACGACATTTGCTCTCTGCAGCATTTCAATACATTCATTATACCTACTGTGAAAGTAATCCCTCTTGATTTAGCGTGCCCGCTTTCCATAACGCGATCCTGGGTTCGATTCCCAGTCGGGCAAGATTATAATGTGCGTATTCCTTGCAATTTCCCGGAATACGTTGCTGTATGGCGATGAGAAAACTCACTTCTCAGGTTTAGAAGACCAGAATACGTTGAGTGTATGTCTTCGTGCTAACTACTATACGCGCAACTTTTCTTGAACGATGATCTTGCTTCCCCCTCCCTTGAGCAATAAACAGTTGAACGCAAAAGCTCTTAGCGAGCACTGATGACAACATTCCAAGCATTAAAACTTCGTTGGGGCGAAACAGAAGCTAGTCAAAGCAAGATGCTTTCATAGTAAATAACTTCTGTTCAGGTTTATTATCAATAAAGAAATGGCAGAGGCTGGTCCAGGTCCTCCAAAGGAGGCACCTAAACCTCTTATCTTGTGTCCCTGCTGTTGCCTACCCAGTGCGATGACCTGGCCGCACACATAACTAATACCCCCACTCCGACCACATTTCCTCAATCCATCGTTCAAGAAACCGGGAGCGGTAGATCAGAGCATCAACTGATGTCACTGCAGCGCTTCTGACCGGGAGGTCCTAGGTTCGAGTCCTGACGGCAGCAGGATTTTTGACACTAGCTTTTCAGCTAGGTCGAATTTAGTCGCTGTCTGGAGGAGAATTCTAGCGGCCGGCTGCTCTGATCGGTAGTTTTCCGTGGTTTCTCCGATCAACACCAGGCGAATGCCGGAGCAGTACCCTATCAAACGGGCCACGGACCGCGCGCGATCTGTCCTTCCTCTTCTTTGTCCTATCCCCTCCCTTTACACACACACACACACACTAACATGCACTACACTAGCACATATTCTGGGAGACCGGTCGGGAGCTTAGAGCTTCTCCCGGCTGGGGCGGTGCCCTGCTGGTGGGAGAGTCCTGGTTAGGGGCCCCCACTAGCCGACGGTAGGTCGGCACCGGATCTCACCATCCTGCGGGAAGATCACCGTCATCTTCCGAGAAAAAAACAAAGAAAAAACATGCACTACACTAACGGGACTAATGACCAGAGCAGTTGACGCTCCCGGAAACACGAAAAAAACAATCAATCAATTATCTTGTGTCCCTGCTGTTGCCTACCCAGTGCGATGACCTGGCCGCACACGTAACTAATACCCCCACTCCGCCCACATCTCAATCCATCGTTCAAGAAAAGTTGCGCGAGTAGTACACGTACCCCCTTTACCCATGTCCGCGAGGCCCGGACGCTGCTGGTCGGCCATGGCCCATACGACGGCTGTCACGCCACGTTCAGACAGAGATGTAAGTAGAGTACAAGTAAAAGTGACCCTGAGCATAATGGCTGCTAAAACAAAAGTCTGTAAGCAATCAGGATTCAGATACGTCGATCATTTGTTAATTTCCTTAACATAAATGTAAACTGTAAAACATTTTCCTGTAACAGAGAAAAGATATAGAAAATAGTATTTTTGTATTAAGAACAATAAAGTAACCCAAACAAAAGTTGTGGGACCGATGTTTAATTCGTTAGGCCTACAAAATTAGAGGAACGAATTTTAGAAGGTATAAACAATATCAATCCGCGCCATAGAACAAGCAGTTTTATCTTTTGGAGTAGTAATGATCAGTATGTTTTTAGAGAGATCACCTCGGACTCCATTTGAGAATTTAATCGTCAATAAATAATATTATATGTTGATACAAAAATGCCATCTAAATGAGCGCTTTATGACATTGATAATGAAATTGCCCAGTCAGCGATATGTCAACTGTCAACGATGATTAAGCGAAAGCAATTCTTTATTAAAAAGTCCATGATAATGTGTGTAACAATACATTATTGGTGAACACTTTTGATACAACAGATACTCAATCAATCGTCCTTTGTGGCCATGAAAAAATGAGAATTCAAATAGTAATATTAAAATATTTAAGAACTCGTTAGCCCGGATTATTACTGTTAAATCCCTCTGAAAATTTGTATATCTAATTTTGTTACATTTGAAGTAGAAACGTGAAAGAATAAAAATGTTTCATCTTTGTGAAATCCCAACTGCCACCCTATCTTTCAACTTATTAACTCTTTCTTAAAGTGAATTGGTGCTTATTTCCGGGTATTGTTTAGATGGCAATGTAAAAATAAAACCCATGCAACTTCTACTATGGTTGACTTTTAAATTTCGTAAATATTTTAGGTTTCCATCAGGTAAGTAAAAATAGTCCGCCGAGAGGATTGTGGTGAATCGATAGCTTTCCCATGGGGCACTCCGCCTAAGATGCTTGCAGCTCTCCTCACCTTAAACCAACTTCAACTTCTAAATTAGAAGCGAAGGGAAGTTGCGCCTCTAATCTCACCTGCAAATTTCGAGCTGGTTTCCGCTATAGATAGAACGGAATATTGCTGCGGAAGTAATACGTGAACAAGATCCTTTGAACATGACAGTGTGCCTTGTCAAACATGTTCTTTTAATTTTGCTTCTACGTTGTCGAATCTGCTTTGTAGTCTCATAGTACACAGTAACGGAACGGTATGAGTATCACAGAGTGATTCTTCAAAGACTGGAAGAAATGCCATTTTGAAATGAGATATTAAGATAGATGTTCCTTAGGATTCCTGCTTTGAGAACTAGTAGGATAATATAACGGCGGACATTGGTCTAAAATAAAATAAAACGTTAAAATACATTTTCTGAAGATATGCAAGCTCTGTCAAAAATCACTATGAATTCTAAAAGTTATTGGAGTAAAATGAGAAAAATATTAATAAAAATATGGTACAATTACAAATAAGCTTGCATAAGCTTTTAAGGGTTTCATTAGAAGAGTGTAAATGAACTATCAGGGCGCGAATCTACACGTCTCTGCCCAAGATCGTCCATCAATCTTCTCTCATGCTGGAAAAGTAATAATTTATCCCTGCTAGGGAGAAAAGATTTCATTAAAAATATGTAGGTACCCCCTTTATGATATGTACTCTTTGGAAAGTTATGGAAACGGAAAAAAAATTCCCTATTGTGCTTAAGTTAAAATTATTTTTATTTTTTTAGTCAAAAACTGTATGTGACGCATGGGGGAGAAAATCACTCGTCAATTTCACTAGTCAATTCGTACGCCGTTTTTAAGTTTTAACTTCCTCTTGTGGGATGTCAATATTCACTCCCTGGAAACTACCAGATACAATTCAAAGAGGCAGATCTACTTTAATATCGATTGAAATGGCACAAAGTTATCTTTACGTTTAGGATCGCTAGTGAGTTTTGTCATTGTTCTTTTTAGCACTTGCTTAGAATACGATGTAAAAGTTTAAATTGTAGTTACAATTTGACCGTTTAAAACATTTTGAAATGTATTGAATTTTAAGGAATCGACAATTTCTAACAGACTTTAAAAAAAAGAGATTATACAATTCGTCGTATCTTCTTCGTTTATACGTAAGTTCCCCATAACATTCGCGAATAACCAGGGATTGAAATATTTTTCCTTTACCTCAAATAGTATAACTTAAGGTGATAATATGGTAATTTCTTGATAAACTACAATAGAGTTCAAAGATAAATTTAATCTTGTAGTGTCAACATTGCAAGCAACACTAACATCTGAGCAGGGTCTGAGCATCGTACTCAGGGTTACCTACTTCACCTGCGTATTTAGACTTTAGACGTTCTTTATTTCAATTTGCCCATATTACCTGGTATAATGAATTCCCGGACAGATCTCCATTCTCGCATTTCTAAGAAGAAGAATTGTAATCGTAACATTTTTTGGCATTTTCGTACTACTGCTACTACTACTACTATTGAAGATAGACATTTCTCCTTAAAGAAATCATCTCTGTAGAAACATATCTTGGAATAAGGTCGTGTACAATTTTTAGAAAATATGAGTAGTCTTCACGTAAATATTAGTGAGATAGTGAAATTTTTAAACAATTATTTTCTCTAACACGGCTAAATTTTTTTAAATATTATCCTCGTATTATCAAAGGACAGTAAAAAAATGGTGCTGGTCCCATTTTCAGTGATATTTTTTTTTATTAAACTATGTCCTGGAGAAGCGTAAAGAACGCTCAAAAAATGGCCCAGGTCGATGAAAATCCTGTTTTTTTGAAAGTTGCAAAAATTAAAACATTTTTGGGCGTTTTCCTACAACTATAATATTGATCAGGTATATATCAATATTGCTCGATATAAGATATATATCAATATTGAAACAAGATTTTTCTTAATGATCTGTTCTTCAAAGACTAAGAAAGAGGTTCGTGAAAATTTTTTCAAAACTATGAGTAGTTTTCGTGTAATATTGCGTGAAATAAAGGCGAATTTTAAACACTTTTTTCTCAAAAAGGCTCCGATTTTTTGTTAAATGTTCACTTAGTATGTATAAAAGGATAGCAAAGAGTTGTTCTTTTCCAATTTTTGGCGAACTCTATTTTCGAAAATTGCAAATAATTAACATTTGAAAAGGTGAATATTGAAAATAGAGATTTTTCTTAAATAAAATCAATTCTAAGAAACTAGATATCAGAAAAAGGTCGTGCAAAATGTTTTGGAAAAGAAAGTTTTCGCGTAATTTTTTCGCGAAATTAATGTAATTTATAGAAAAAAATTATATCAAAAGCGTCTCCAATTTTTTCGCGGCTAAATCAATGGTCAATTAAAAATGGTGCAAGACTCATTGTCATTGAACTTGCTGAATTTTCGTAAATCGCAAAAGTTAGAAATAAAACCTATATGTTAAAAATTAGAAATAATCTTTTATGCGATCTTAACGCTATCAGAGAATAAAGTTTAATCGAAGAATTTGAAGCCTTTTTTGAGACAATTTTGAAATTAATTTTGAGCTTTCATATAGAGTACGCTCAAAAATCAAAATATCATTTTGAAACGCCCAAAGCCTCGAATTTGTTCACACTTTTCGAGAAATATCAATTTTGGAGAATATCAGGTGAATGGTTTAGGCGCTAGCATTGACCACAGACGTACTAACAGGCAGACGGACTAACAGACGGACGGGCAGGTACGTTTTGCCATCATTTGATTTTTCGGTATCAAGAACCCTCACAATATGGTTTCTGACAACAACACGTGTTAGAGGGTGTAATTTTCTATATATGAACCCCTAACTGCAGAAAAGCAATTAGTCCAATTTTACACTATTTGTTTATTGGCGGGAAGAATTGTGATTGGTGGATGCATTGGGTAATCCAGAAAGAAAACATGGCCTCTCGATAGCGTAGGTCTTTGCCTTAATATGCGAAATACATCGTAAAGAGAACATTTTCTTAAAACGGGTTTTAAACAGTTTTTTCTTTCTTCTGTAAAATTGGGAAACGCGGACTAGTTGCCTTTCTGCAGTTAGCGATTCATATAGGAACATGATTTTTCCACTTTTTCGTTACCAGAGCCCGATAATAGGCATTTTTTGTTGTTGAAAATTCACCGTTTTCCGGTGTATGATTACAATACTTTCTCTTCTTACATTCGTAACGACGAGAAAGGAAAAATTATTTGAATGTAAATCAACTCCGTGAAGTTTAATATTTCGTTTAATCATTCTTTGTAATGTATTGTAGTGTATTCAGTTTATATTTCATGTGAATGATGACTCTGGGCAGCAAATTTTTACTTTGTTACTATAGAAAAGAAAGTAATGACATTTACTACGTGTCACCTCTTGTCTGGTTGTCTTTTAGGTTAATACATAAAAAATATTAGAATTTCTGCCTTTTCTTCTACCTAGTAGCATTATACAAAATATCCATTAAAGATTTTTGTCTTGGCTCTTCGTTCGTAATGCATGCAATTTCCAGTTCAGCAAGTGTTCTAGCATGGATCTGTTTCAGATTCTATGATTTCATCTTTTAAATGCAGAAATAGTTTGATGAGTGTGTTCATTAGAAACTGCACCACAAGTTTCCGAAATTAAGAGTAAGAATAATGCATTTTTAAGAATACGGTGCATCCTATTTGATAATTTTTTTAACAATTTTAATTGAAAATTAACATTTTTTCGTAGTATGAAGAAGGACAATTTCCCAGAAAATTTAAGGTAACTTTTTTGATTATCATATAATTTTCAGTTTGCGTGTTAGAAGTTCGTCAAATTGCTTGTCATAAAAAAATTCATTGATTTCGAGCTCTATGAATATACCTTCTTTTATTTAAGTCATACTTTATCTTGGACATCTTGCGACTAAATATCTAGTAGTAGGTCCATCATTATCGTATGTTTTTAGAAATTTGGTTATAATTTCATATGTAAAGGAGGATGCAATGTTGTATTAACTTCTACCAATAACTGTTAAGAGACATTTTTCTGTCGTTGATTCAAAATTCTTCGGAGATGCTAGTACTTTCTCTTGAAGAGCAAAACTTTGTGTGTTTCATCACAAAGGAAATAAATATACTTTGTATATACCTCTTGAAATCCCAGTTCGATTATAATAATCTTTAAATAACTACATATTCACCAATTAAATCAATTGTAATGGATAATATTTAGAAGATAATTTACATTTTGGTATATTATATTTTGGTCTTAACATATATTTGGTATTACATTATTACATATATTTGGTATTACATTTTGGTCTTAAATTTACTGCATTCTGCCTATAGTAATAGGTGGGCAAGAAATCCCATTGTGAGAAACTGGATTGTATTATATTACGTACAGAAGAATGAAAAAACAACTAAATGTCAGAAATATACACATTTTGTTTTTTCTATCAAAATATCGACACATTGTTTTCTGCAACATTACATAACTTTCTCCACATAGAACAAACCAGACGGAAATAACTAATAACCGTCATCACAACGTTCACGTTTTCCCACAAATCGGTACGCATGTTCCGCAAGTGCTTATAATATTCCTTACACCTCGCATGGATTAGATATTGAACCTGGCTAAGCGCCACAGCTTTGTGTGCGGCGAGAGCCAACTACGTCACTCGGCCAGCCGACTGAATGACAAATAAATCAATAAATCATCGCTTATTAGAGCAGCGTCCGAACCGGATATTCATTAATACGACTCAACGATCTGTAGAATCATGGCCCAGTAGCAAGCACGACGATGGACGTTTGTTTGAAATATTTCGTTGACATACATGGGTTGCACTGACGAGTGACAGAAAGTGGAAAAAAAATGTTACGATAAGCGCTCGATAGAACAATTCGCAATCGTGCGGAAGAAGTATTTCTGTTATTGAAGCGCTGGTATTAGTATCCGCGGAAATTATTTGATCCGGGCAGTTAGTTTATTGGTTCACACCTGCTATATATCAGAGGGGTATTCACAATTTTTTTGGCGACTAACAAATATTGCTAGTCGTTAAATCGGATCTGTCTCGTTTGTTTCTGTATTTCGCGGTACACTATCGGCGTGTCACATGAGAGTTCGTTGACTGCCACATTGTGTTTGCAGTTTGTTGGCCGTAGGTCTTTTCAACTCTATCATGTATCCTGATTAATTTGACAATAATCAATGTAAAATAATATTGATTTCATTTTTAAAACCGTTTAATATATTATTTAAAAAATCTTTTTCTGCACCATTTACTATGCCATTCTTGTTATTAAACATTGTTATAATTAGTCTCACCTCCGGTGGTATTTAATTGAAAATAGTTTTAGACATTCCACACTTTCAACCGTATATTGAGGCTATCTTGTTAATATCTTGTAAACCATGTCTCCAATGTCACCATCAATCATGTAATTTTTAATTGAAATTGCCCTTGTGCC
Organism: Teleogryllus occipitalis; assembly: GCA_011170035.1. Taxonomy (NCBI): domain Eukaryota; kingdom Metazoa; phylum Arthropoda; class Insecta; order Orthoptera; family Gryllidae; genus Teleogryllus; species Teleogryllus occipitalis. The sequence goes on from BLKR01015033.1 coordinate 48,030, forward strand.
TCGCAATGTATTGTTAAATTACAGCCAGCCTATGTAATCAACTTCGTTACCTTTCGTTTATGATTCAACGAAAATCACCGGAATTTAGGCTTAGCATTGAGTTTCTTTACGCTATAGTTTGTGTACTATAGAACACGCGAAAGGAAGCATATTGTCCATCTACACGTGTTATTAATATGTTCTAGCAATAGGGAATGCATTTTTATCAAGTTTGAAGACAAATAAACTGTTTTGCAATCTATGTTTCGTTCTCACACAAAGGCCCACAAACGGATTTTCGAATCGCTCGAAAAGAACGAAAAATAATCAACGATGCAGCCTATGACATTTGTTTCCACTGAATCTGGTATAATACAATTTCCGAGGAATTATTGCCTGGAAACAACGCTGGCAAATGACAAGAGTTGAATTTTGAAGCATTATTTTCCATCGCTGTCGCTCGGAGAAACGGCCTCAGTTGTGCAACTGCAAGTGGTGGATGAGCAATTATTCATAATGGGAGTACTTTGAGTGTAATTGACTCATTTTCTGGCAGTGTTGGGTGAACATACATTTTGCGTGTAATTTGGGTGAATATTTTCTCGACCGTTGTGATATAATTTAAATATGTAAATGCTTATAGGAAGGGGAATGCTATTAACCAGCCTATGAGTTTTAATATACAGCAGGCCCTCCAACTTCGTTGTATTATATTACATGCCTAGAGAGTAATCATGCCTAGAGTGAGGGGAGAGTACTTTTTATGACTTTCTATACTTCCTGCATTTAACTTGAAAATCTTACGCGCTTCTAAACGATCGTATACTACTTTTAGTTAATAAGTGCTGAAGAAACTGTAAAACTCTAGCAATATTAAAAACAATTTGTTGCAAAATAATAGTTATCTTGCAGGTGGCTTAAATGACCATTTAGTCACGTTAGTTGATTATTCACGAGCATAAGAGCATCTACACGTACTAATGAGCATATAAGCGGTGTTTAAGCCACGTGTAAGATACGTTTGGTCTTATCCCACCGTCTTTTTAACATTTTAACATATGTTTTAATTTTATGCCTATATGATTTATGATATATTGACTTCGACAATACCTTTCATTACATCAGATAAAATAAACCTTTGCAAAAGTTCCTATATAATCCTATCCTATCCTTAACCTATATAATAAAGTGGGGGTATGTATTAACCTCCGAACACTTAAGTAAGGCGATGAATTAAATGTGATTGGCATGTAAAGGCGTTCAAATAAGATAAAAAATAAATTGTCAATATATTAATATGCTCTAACGATTAGTTCCGGACTTTGCATAGTGACACTTAAAATACAGAAAACGTTGCGTAGAGTATCGTCTCATCTATTAAATTATTTTTTATGGAAAAATGATTCTTGAATGGCCTTGTATAAACAGAATAAAAATAATTTCGTGAACGAATAGCTTTGAGAATGAATTCAGTTGACTAAGTCACATTACCTACGTCATTCAGCTATCATGTAATACCTGAAAATCTGTATGTCTTACTACAACAAAAAGCGTTGTACGATTTCCAATGAGGACTAACATTGTACTGCAAGCAATCACGTATCGCAGGTGGGAGATTTGGGAGCCATTGCGGAAAATATACGTAAATCCCTAAGCTTCGGTTATAAAATTTAATGGCAAATATCTCCAGGTGAATGTGAATTTTGAATTGACGCATCCGGGGAGACCGCGAATGATATACATATCGTATGTAGTGGACATATTTAATATTAATGGTATATCCATATGTGTTCAGATTCAGTGATACCCAACTTACAATAAGTATCATGAAAAGGAAAACAGAGTCAAATACGAGTATGTTAAATGACCAGCACCTAAATAAAAAATATAATAATAGTACAAACTGCACCATTTTTGACAACGATGACAAAGTTCTGATAAAAGTAATTTATGAATATTATTACGAACCTCCGGGTGTATGCCCATTTTTATAATCAATTGAACAACTAAGACAACTCTTCGAACACTTCAGAGATGGGAGCCCCTGACGGATGTACTACACTTTTCATCACCTGGTCACAGTTGGAAGTGCAACAATTACGTGAAAATACGTATTCATTCTGTCTCAGTAGCTTAAGTGGTTGGAGCAACTGGACGTTTACCGCAAGATAGGGTTCGATTCCCTGCTGGGACGATCAGTTCTTTGAACAATCGAAACAATTTATAACGTCATGCTTTGTAGTTACGGTATTACAACGATAATTAACAATTGCGAAATGGGAAAAATATTCTCAAGAAATTGTTTTCGATTGACTGATTGATTGAAGAATTATTGATGATTCCGGGCGCGCCGACTGCCATGCTCATTAGTCCCGTAAGTGTAGTGTACGTTTTTCTCCAGGAGGTGGAATTGTCCTTTGCCCCGCTGGATGGTGAGATTCGGCGATGGCATACTGTCGGCTAACAGGATTATCCTCTGCCAGGTATCTCCCACCAGCGGGGCACCGTCTCAGCCGGAATAAGCTCTAAGCTTCCGACCGGTCTCCCGGCATGTGGGTGGTGTAGTGCATGCAAGCGTAAGTGTTTGCAAGGGGTGAGGATAGGACAAGGAATGGGAAGGAAAGATCGCGTGTGGCCCTTGGCTCGTTTGGTGGGGGGCTCCAGCAATCGCCTGGTATTGATCGGAGAAACCATGGAAAATATCTATCAGAGCAGCCGGCCGCTAGAATTCTCCTTCAGACAGCGACAGAACTTGACATAGCTAACTAGCTATTGTCGAAAATCATGCCATCGCCAGGACACTACTCCTAGGACCTCTCGGTCAGTTGTCTTCCACCTGCGATCAGATAGTGAAATGTTTGGTATAAAATTATTGTAGTTATTACCTTTTTATGTAAATGGCAGTTGTAAGAATAATTCTAAAATTTGATTCTAAAATACATGTCTAACAAGACATTAGAGGAATTCCTTTATCTAAACATAATTAACTAGGTGTATGATCTAGTATCGACGAATTTATTGATACAAACCCACTTGATCCCTGAAGGTCAAGGGCCTACTGTCACGCAGGGGTGGGTCTTCTCTTCAGGAGAGCCAGACCGTAGAAATTTGTATTGTAAAAGCCTGATACCACTCACTATCGATTTACATTTACATTACACTATAAAACTACACTTCATTACTTTTCAGTTTCATTTACTTTATCACTTTGTAGTGCTATATTCATAATTTACCCTTACTGTCAGCTTTATACAATTCGTACTTTTTACATAATCAGCTTTGTATATATCAGCTTTCACTTTTACTATTGTATTAATTTTTTAAATTTTTGCACTTAAAATTTTCTAGCAGTTTTTCACTAAAATGTCGTGTTATTTTTTTAACTTATTCTTTCCATAATTCCCTTCTGTTCCTATTCTTAACCGTGTATTGCAATAAACGCTCTTGCAAAAGTCATTGGACCGCCTCAGTACCGCTTCTTTTCCCTTGTCTGGGTTCCGTGATGTTATCGCGAATTTTACGCCCATCTTTCATCACCGATTTAGATGTTTAAGGACATCACGAGAAGAGCCTCTGATCGGGAGGTCCTAGGGTTCGAGTGGCTGGATTTTCGAATCTAGCTAGTTAGCTAGGTGAAATTCTGCCGCTGACTGGAGGAGAATTGTAGCGGTCGTCTGCTCTAATCGATAGCTTCTCGTGGTTTCTCCGCTCAACACCAGGCGAATGCCGGAGTAAAAAGCTGTCAAACAGATCGTGGACCACACGTTCTTCCCTTCCTCTTCCTTCTTCTATTCTCTCTCCTTCTTTACACGCATTTACGTGCACTACACTACCACAAATATCTGGAAACAAGTCGAGAACTTAAGGCTTCTCCCGGCTGGTGGTCCACTAGAGGAGATACTTGGAGGGAGAAAACTCAAAAGTCGTCGTGTAGATGTCAGCCTGATCTCACCATCCAGATGGGGAATACCACCACCACGTAATATAAGTATGCATTTCACTTACAATTCTAATGACCATAGCAGTTGATACGCCCGGTTGGTTGATTGTTAGTGATTCTGGGCACGTCAACTACTGGGATGGACATTAGTTACGTAAGTGTAGTGCATATTTTTCCTTGGGAGGGGGCGGTGATCTTCCCTCGCTGGATGGCGACCTACCGTCGGCTAGCGGGGTTTCCTCTCAACCAGGTATCACCCACCAGCGGGGCAGCGCCCCAGCCAGGACAAGCTCTAAGCTCCCAACCGGTATCCCGGCACGTGTGGTAGTGTAGTGCATGTTAGTGTAAGTGAAGGTAAGGGTTGAGGATAGGACAAGTAAGAGGAAGGAAAGATCACGCGCGGTCTGCGGCCCGTTTGTTAGGGTACTGCTTCAGCATTCGCCTGGTGTCGGTCGGAGAAATCACGAAAAACTACCGTTTCGAGCTGACGGCCTCTAGAATTCTCCTCCAGACAGTGACTGAATTCGACCTAGCTGACAAGCTAGTGTCGAAAATCTTGCAACTGCCGGGACTCGAAACTAGGACCTCCCGGTCAGAGGCACTGCAGTGACATCGGTTGCACTGAGCCACCTCTCCCGATTTGACGCGTCCGGAAATACGAAGTGATCAGTCAGAAATAATCAATTATTCATCTTGTGATCTTGCCAAGTTGTGTCTCTTCTTGAATATCAGTTGTTAAACCTCGGCTACTATGACCATTATGCAGCTCTGTTTTGCATTTAAAATTGTTTTCACTTCATCTTTCAAAGGGATGTTTATGCTATTCCTCTCCAATTTCCTTTGGCAGACCCTTAGTGAGTTCATGTCTTGTGTAAAACTCGGAACTCCATACAATAACATCGGAAATACACAGCTCTGGAAGTGTTGAAACTTTAATTTTCTATTGACATGTAAATGTTCAACTTCTGCAACCAAAATTTTCCCCAATTCAGGCTTACCGTCCTTTTTATTTTACTACTGCCATTCTTCTTTACTGATATTGTTTGGCCAATATTATTCTATACCTTAACGTAGCCAATAGGTTTCTTTCCTTCTACAATTTCACGTTCTATTGAATTAGTCATTATCTTTGTTTTCGTTGTGTTCATTGTTAGGCCGTCTTTAATATTTGTTTATGTATTTATGCAATTGAAATGCTGCACTCCTTTTTGTAAACAGTACTACATCGTCCGTAAATCGTAGATTGGATAATCTTCTTCCATTTATGTTCATACCATATCTTTTGTTTTGCCTGTTTAATTTTCTAAATATGTAATGCAGCGTACATAAATTTTTCGTAATGATTTTTAGTTTTGTTCAAATAAACAAATACATAATTGAATTTAAATACCAAAATTTAGGCCTCTCCGTTCATTCGTATTCAAAATGAAACAGATGCATTGATGGAACCGAATGCAAAACTATCTGTTGCGTCTTCCGTACTGTATTGACTGTTATACTTGCGTTACCTACATGATCTGTTATTAAAACACTGATTCATTTTCGACTTTAACACATAGACTACTTCTGCCTATAACCCTATAAACTTGGTTGGGTGGTAGTCAGACTGATTGCACATTGCACTTTGTGCTAATACAGACACTCAAAGGACCATCTGTTGTTGTGAACACACACCAGTAAAGCATTTCTTTCACACGACAAATAAAATTATGTGATCCGAAAATATTTCTTTAAAACGATGCCATGACTACTCTCTTACCCTGTAATATGTGTGTGTGCGTACACACACACACACACACACACACACACTATATATATATATATATATATATATATATATATATATATATATATATTTTACTTCAAAACCCTTTTATCCTCCGTCACTTGTTCTACGTGTCGTTGTAATTGAAAATACAATACACCTTTGTGTACACAAGCTATTTTTATTTAACTTTATTACCAAGCAGAGAGGTATGCACGTGTAATTCAATCGCATAGAATATCAAGTAATTAGTTTAATTTCTAATACATTTGCAGATTCTACAGGCTCTGAATTGGTAGGGTAGAATCGAGAAGCGTCAAACCAGCAAAAATGTAATAGAATGTTCAAGAAGATATCATCCTCTAGATTACGATGTGGCAAGCGTTGTGTTGAGGGCTCTGGTTTCATTATTTTAGTTCTTAAGGCTCTAGAACGCGTCGTTTAGGAGTTATTAAACGATACGGATTAAAATTCTGCCGAGTGTTGTGGGTTGCATATGACATGAATATTTAAATGCGTTTTTCAAACAAATTCTCCATATTTTTAAGGTCAAAGTGCAATATCATCACGTCTATGAGAAATTATCTTTCTTTAGAGATCTCATTGATAAACATTGGTTGCGTGTGAGATCCTAAAACGTATGTATACTACTGAAATAATTTAGGAAACGATTAGCATATTATTTCCACCAAGTGGCTTAGACGACCTGAAATGAAAAACATTTTGTGAACCACATGGTGGCGCACAGGACTTCAGGAACATCATTACTATTAGTCGCGTATGGTTCCTATGGCAGTCTGTGTGTTAATTTAATCTTAGTTTATTGACAGTAAGAAATTCATATTATCTCTATTGTTATTATTATTATTATTATTATTATTATTATTATTATTATTATTATTATTATTATTATTATTATTATTATTATTATTATTATTAACAGTAATGTTTGAATACACAAGGAGGTGAAGTAAGGACGCGTCAGGTAAAAACACTTATTGAAGGCTCCTAAAAATGGCTTTTTCAGTTCTGTTCAATAACGAGTAATGATTCAATGATTGATTAATTTAAAAAATATTGCATTAAACACTCAATTAGCAAGGGTCAACATTATCGATAAAATTATTAACGATTGTTTGTTCAGTATTCGCATTTCGCTCTTTTCCTCAAAGTAATTAATAAAGCTAATTATGGATGTTTGTAAAATAATAAATAAAATACTATCTAACTTCAAAGATCGCCTCTTAATTTGACGTGGTGGAGACCGCCGAGAGAGAAAAAGCGGACTGAAAGTTGGAGGGATTTAACTGAGATTCTCCCCTTTAACTCTGCCTCCCGGCAGTTGAGCGATACTGGGCTGCCAGGGAACTGGAACACAGGGACAAAGGGCCACGTACTTCCCGGTTTTCAGTCGTGATATATCTCTTTAAATTTAGAGGCGAACGTAATATTCCTATTTGAGTACCCTTTCCCCCATTTGTACACCGAATCTCCATTTTTACTATACACGCTACATTTTGCTGGAGACATTATGACCGATCTTCTGCTTTATTACTCCCTATAGTGTCATTTGATTTTGTCCTCTTTGTGATTGGGACGGCGCTGTCATTTCATCCGTTGGATTTAGTAGGTATCTAATAAATATGCATGAGTTTTAGTGACATCAATATATGAACTTTGTGCCATGTGAATGTCAGAAACACATAGAAGAGTAAATAGATAAACGACGAGAATATGTGGGGGAATGAATTTCATAAGAATTCATTAAAGATCAAATGAAAGTCTAATTAAGCAAAAAGGAGAATGAAAATGATTCACAGGATCACGCTTTTGTATCGTATTGTATTGATCTTCTGTAACATCAAAAGTGTATACCAATAATTCCATGAATTGGTCATCGTCAATCTGACAATTATATTTAGGCGTAAATTACTTAGGTTAATTTATTCTACTTAGCCATTAGCAATAACTTACTTACCAACTTAATATATTCGTTTGTGTTGTGACTTACTATACTTGCAAGAATTGAAACTTTAGTACAGAATTACAAATTATAACAATTTATAATTAATACTTTGTGTTTGATCTGTTGCTTATTTTAACGATGTATTTTCAAATGTAATAGAAATATTAAAAAAAGAAGGGCTGCATGTATATCATGTTAATTTACAAGTGTACTGGAATTCAGATAAGAAAAAACCCATAGTTGAAAAAGAATATCATGAATAAAATGGATATTTTAAGTTCTCTGTAATCTTGTTCATTTACCAATCTTACTTTATCCATTTTTTCGTGCCCTGTTTGAGCGATGATAGGAACTAATTAAAATGGACTTATCGGAGGATGAATTTTTCCAGGCATTTCGACAGGTTTCTTTTACATAGCAAGTTTACCGAGCTTGCCTTAGGCTACTTTCGCTTTGTCGGCAAATGTATCCCTTCTTCAACATACCCTCTTGAAGATCTTTCAAATTCAGCTCACTGACTGCAACTTTCCCTCTTCTGGGGTCCCTGAACGCGTTTACCGAAATTCCAAACCTGCACGCCTGAATGGAAGTACGCGTCTAGAAAGTTTCAGCTATACCGAGCAGTGCAGTGCATTTAATGCGTGTCTCGAAACTTTTGACTCTGTAAGTAGAGTATACGTTTCAGGAATGCAGGAAGGTCGGGATACAGTGATAATACAAAATTTCCATTCTTCGGCCGTGGGGTTCTGATACGTGTCATCGTTTTTATTTACGTGTCTGAAATGTTAAAATGTTTGAAAATATGTTCTCTGGTTGAATGTATAGGCGATAGTAAAACTAGGAAAGGAAATAAATATTTGTATAGTGAAAGCATTTAGTTTTCTCATTGATTTATTGATTACTTTGTGTTTTCGGGTGCAGTAACATGTAGAGTCATTGGACCCATAAGTCCAGTGCGTGTCATATCTCGCGAGGTGGCGATTTCTTTCCCTCTGGATGGGGAGACCCTGCGCCGACCTGTTACTTGGGTTTTTCTAACGTGGCATCTGAGGGTAATATCTTCAACATGGAATATGGCACGACTCTTTGCGTCTTTCTCTGCCCTGCCGCAAGATGTCGCATGATCGTGACCTATCAAGCAGTGCTACAAATACAGTGACTCTAGCGGCACGACCGAGAAAGACGCGAAAAACCGTGCCAAATTGCATCTTGGAGATACTACCCGCAGATGCCACGTTATAAAAACCCAAGTATACATGTCGGCTTGCGGAGATTTGCCTCCTCTAGATATCGCCACTTCAGTTGGGAAACCGCTTCAGCCGGAAAAAGTTCTAAGGTCCTGACTTTCCTCCATGTGTGGTAGTGTAGTGTAGAGGGATGGGCAAAGATAAGAAACAAACACCGAGAGCGGTAACTCAGTGCATCAACTAATGTCACTGCAGCGCCTTTGACCGACAGGTCCATTTTCGAGTCCTGACGGCGGCAGGATTTTCGACACTAGCTTTTCAGCTAGGTCGAATTCAGTCGCTGTCTGGAGGAGAATTCTAGCGGCCGGCTGCTCTTATCGGTAGTTTTCCGTGGTTTCTCCGATCAACAGGCGAATGCCGGAGCAGTACCCCACCAAAGGGGCCACGGACCGCGCGCGATATTTCCTTCCTCTTCCTTGTCCTATCCTCTCCCCTGACACACACACACACACACACTTACACTAACATGCACTACACTACTATATATTCCGGAGACCGGTCGGGAGTTTCGAGCTTGTCCCGGCTGGGGCGCTGCCCCGCTGGTGGGAGAGTCCTGGTTAGAGGGAAACTCCACTAGCCGACGGTAAGTCGGCGCCGGATCTCGTCATCCAGCGGGGAAAGATCACCGCCATCTCCCGAGAAAAACATGCACAACACTAACGGGACTAATGACCAAAGCAGTTTACGTACCCGGAAACACGAATCAATCAATCAAAAAATAAGGAAAAAAAGGTCTCGCGCGGTCCGTGGCCCCTTTGTTGAGGTACCGCCCTCTCATTCGCTCCGTACTGATCGGGGGAAAAGTATGGAAAACAATCGTTCAGAGCAGCTGGCCACTAGATTTCTCCTCTCCTCCAGACAGCGGTGGAACCCAACCTGCAGTGAAATCCGCCACCGTCGACGCACAAAAATGACGAGTCACAGAAGCTGCAGGGGCAACATGTTGCCGTAAGCTAGCTCAGCTTGTAAGTTCACCGATGAGAGACAATACATCACTTTTTGACGTGTTTTTTTTTTTTTTTTTTTTTTTTTTTTTTTTGCTCAATGTTCAAGTTTATTCAAAACGTTTTAATGTTATGTTGAAGCAAATTAATAATAAATTCAGTCTACAATTGCTACATAGGTTCCATTCCAGACGACCGGGAGAGGTGGCTCAGTGCATCAACTGATGTCACTGCAGTGCCTCTGACCGGGAGGTCCTAAGTTCGAGTCCCGTCTAGCTTGTCAGCTAGGTCGAATTCAGTCGCTCTCTGGATGTGAATTCTAGCGGCCGGTTGGTCTGATTTTCGGTCGGTAATTTTCCGTTGTTTCAACGATCAACACCGGGCGTGGTCGATCAGTACCTTAACAAACGGGCCACGGACAGTGTGTGATCTTCCTCTTCCTTGTCCTATCCTCACCCCATGCGCTACACTACCACACATGCCAGGAGACCGGTCAGGGGCTTAGAACTTGTCGCAGCTCGGGCGGTGCCCTGCTGGTGGGAAAAACCTGGTTGGGGAAACCCTTGCTAGTCGATGATAGGTCGGCGCCATCAAGTGGGGGAAGATCACCGCCACTTCCGAATGAACACATGCACTACACGTACGGTAGTTGACGCTCCCGGAATCATTAACAATCAATCGATCGATTCCAGAGGATTACCGGAAATTTACTTGATGTAAATGATCATCAGCGTGTTTGTGTTCTCTACAGGAGAAGAGTTTGTAGTTCAGCTCCTCTGATCAGTGGTCTCCCCGATTTACGTGATTTCCGAGGTACTTTCCAGACGAATTACGGAGCAACTTGTCTCTATAAATGATTAGAAATTTATGTAAAATTTTCATGTTTTATATTATTATAACTTTACAATCACATGTAACACATTTCTTTTTATAACTCCTTAACATGTTTCATACATGGCACAAAATCAATCGTCGTCGTGTATTGTTTTTATTTTTATTAACAATTGAGAATATTGCTTTTAATTAAATACAAAAACGCCAAATCAAATCCATTAATAATATATATAAAATATCTTCCCTTGAATTTAAGTAATATTCATAATTTTACAAATTCTGAATTATATTTTATCCTCTTTAATATACACATTTATATACTTGTCATCTACTACTTTGGTTGAGAAATCAGCATTTATTTCTTCTGATGAGATGTAATTTTAATATTATTTTCATGAATTGTTTCTCTTAAATGAAAACATTAATTTTTGAACTAGTTTCTGCTTTGCTAATAATAATTTTTATAATAGATATAACATTGTATCTGTGTAAATATTAAAATGGTCCTTATTTTAATTTTTAATTATTTTAGTTTTCCTTTGGCACGAATTAAACTTTTAACACTTTGAAATAAAGTTTCAAGTCCACATTTGGCTGTTGATAACACACTGATACCTGGTGATTGAATTTTTTATTTCCTAATTATAGATTCTTCTCCAATTTCTTGTATTTTCTGTCATCTTGAAAATGATCAAATTTGGTATTTGAATATAATGGTATTTCTACAGGATTATAATAAGTCATTGCATATTCTTCTAAAACATTTTTTATATATTATTCTTTATTAACATGTATCTTTCCATTTATAGATTGATAAAACATTTATATATTCGGTATTCATGCATAAAATATGTTTTGCTTCTCCATTTTCAGTTAAATCCTCCAAATCAGTTCAATCAAGTTTTTCTTTATATTTTCCCCAAATTCTTCAAAAACTAAACTTATCCATGTGTGCCAAAACATATATCAACATATAAGACAATGTAAATAAAATTATCATTCTGAATTTTATAGCACAAATATTAACCAATTCTTGATTGCATCATAACCATGATCCTGTAATATTTCATTTACTTTATCAGTCAACATCGTATAGGCTTGTTTTAAATCATATATTTCATTTAAAAAAACGTATCTTGTTTGAATATTTTTCAAAAGCTGATGCTTGTATCATATTTTCCATTTATATCTCCATTTTAAAGTGTTGATTTTACATCTGTCTGTGATATACTATTTATTGTAGCTGCAATTATTAATAAAATTCTAGTTTTTTCAGTTCTGCTTTTAGGATAAATGATTTGAAAATACTCTTCAGATTTGTTTTGTAGCTTGATGCTATCAATTTGCTTTAAATTTTTTTACTTTATCGAATTAATCTATTTTATAAACAAAAATATCCATTTTAACTGGTTTATTTGCATCAACTTTTTCATTATTTACTCTGTTCCAAACTTTAATTTTTCTCATTCTTGATGTCTTGGTATTCAAAGCAGATGCCCATCCTCTATTCCTTTCTGAGTTAAGAGCTTGGTGAAATATTTCTGGTATTTCATTTGTAGCTGGTTTAGTTTGTTGAGTTCTGATTCTTCAACCTTTGTGAAATTAGTTTTAAATCTTGAGATGTATAGTGATATTTTTGCTTCAATATTATCTTCAGTATTTTCTTCTGTAGTTTTACATTTGTCATTTTTATTATGTTCATTATCTCTGGTACATTTTCAAAATGTTTGATTACACACTACTTCATATTTATATAACATCAAAAAATGCATGTTTTTTAACATATTGTTGTCATTTAATGTTACATCTCATGAATTAATAGCTTGTTTATATTTTGGTATATATTTCATACCCATTTGGTCATACAATATATTAACATTACACCTTATTTATCTTTCTTCTACTAGTATGTAGATGAAGGGGGTGTACCTTTGACCACTTTTCATACTTTAATTTTTTCACCCATCCGTTTTATATTTAATAACTTGTTTGAGATTTAGCACCTATATAAAATATTTTTTTCTCATGATCTGATATTAATTTTAAACATGGTTGAAATTAATATTTGGAAAAAATGGGTCAAATGTACACTGAATTATATCCATGACAAGAGGTTATTGACCAGATTCCAAATATTATAATAATGAATTAACTGAAACTTATTTTATTAATTACACAAATTACATAGTTAAAAGTTTATGTGATGCACAGAAGCAATAAAGTTTGCAGAAACAGTTTGTCTAACTTTAAAATATCTAATTAAATTATCTAAATTATAGTTTAAACAAATTATAATTGCATCACATATAAAAACAAAAGCCTATTGAGTAATATTCAACACTGTAGTGAGATAGATCGGCACTAAATAATAAATGCTGTTGCAGACAAATTGAACTGCCTGGCTGTGATAAATTTGGAAGCTTGAACACAATATCATATTTATCAACATAATACAAATGGTCCTTTACCCTGACAAACCTCTGACTCAAGGTATTTGATTTCTTTTAATATTTTACCCAACAAAATGCTTCGCTGCTTGATCTGCTATCATTTCTTTTCCAAGATGCACCCTATTGCAGCTTCTAGATCATCCTATTTTGATCTTTATTTTAACACCATCTTTGGTTCTAAGCATCTTCTCCAACTCTCTAAAATAATAAACAACAATAAATAAATAACCTGAAAGGAAGTAACTGTAGGATCAGTTGTACCTTTGAATGATAAAATATACAATAGTAGATGGTGATCAAAGGTATAACATACAATAATATTTTTGGAATTTGAGATTAATTTTTGTGAAAATAGTAAACTACATATTTCATCTAGAATGTTTGTCTAAAATTTTAAAGGATATTTCACTATATAGGATAAATATAATTTTTATACAATTTTACACTGTCTTGTAGTTATATTTTTCTTAAGAAACAGGTCCCTTAAAAATTGTTACACAGCAGACATTTTTTTCTCCTAATTATTTTATTTCATAACAATCCAAATTTAATCTTAAGTTCATGTCTTTGACAACGTTTCAAGAGGTTTTGTGCTTCAATCTTCAGATCTAATGAAATAATAAAATTCATCCTAATTCCTAAATGTACATCATTAGTCCAAGTTGACTTGTCGATACTAACAAAAAATGTTTTTTTCATACAAGATGTTTTTAAGATCCAACAGAAGATCTCTTTCTACTGGTTTGTAATGACTCACTTGAGAAGTTTATTTTATGTTTAAAATTACCTAAATGTTTTCAAAATTTTTTAATATTTTTTAAATTTAAAAAGCAACACTAAAAAAGGTTTGAAAACTTTTTGGCAACATTAAATAAGGAATAAACTTTCTAGCAACTCACTACAAACCAGTAGAGAGATCTTCTGTTGGACTTTAAAACATCTTATTTGAAAGACAGTAAGTTTGTGTTTATAAGTTAATTTTCTAGATCTCAACATATATTAATGTTGCTTTCTAATAAGAAATGAAGATGAATTATTTCATGTGACCAGAAGATGGGGACACGACAGCCCTTGACACATCATTGAAAGCTGGAAAACATAGACGTAAGATTAAATTTGAATTGTTATGAAATAAAATAATTAGAAAAAAATGTCTGTTGTCTACCAATTTTAAAGGGACCTGTTTCTCAAGAGAAATATAATTTAAGTTATCACATAAAATAATCTGAAATAAATAATTCCTTTTGTAATTGCTTATAGTTGGAAACTTATTTCTTTTTTACACACAAGACTAATGAAGCTTTCCAAATAATTACAAGACTTACAGCAGGCCTGAGGCAGGAGTATAAACTAGGAATACCAACTACTGAACTTGTGCACTCTGGCAAGGACTGGTTGATGAAACAGAGGACAAGGGTTACAGGTACAATAGGTCAAATGTACAACACCTCCTACTTATGTCCTTATGTATTTATGTACACTTCCCTACCAAATCTCTTCCAATGTTTAATTTTCTCCCATATTGGAACCTGTATGGAGTTCTTAGACTGTTTTAACCCTCGAGCAGCAGCGCTGGTGCAGAATTGCTACCACTGAAATATTTTTCCGGGTATGTTCGGCGATAGCCCTTCCAGGAAGTCGTGGCCTGTAGTATTCCTCGGGTGACATTCCAGGATGACGATAAAATCGTTTCTAACACTGCTACCCTCATGAGTTACCAGCATCTGCAAGATTGTGAGATCGGAGTAGTTTGGAGCCGATTTGCACCGCGCTGCCGGTCATGTATCTTTGCTTACTGCGCATTTCTCTCTCAAATCACTACGAGTTGGATACGTACATTAGCTGTATCTGCATTTACATTCCGAAATGAGTGTTTTTCGTTATCAACTAGGTCTTGGAAAGGAAGGGAATTCTTGAAATCTCAGGATATACAAGAAATATTAGATAAGGATTTCAAATCAAATCATCTGTCAAATGAATCCTTCTCTGAGGGCCAAGTGGATGAACACGTGAATAATTATGATATAGATGACTTTTCAACTTCTAAGATTGACAGAGAAAACATTTTTGATATGGAATACGATCTTGAAGGGGAAGAAAATTGTTTTGTTGGAAGAGATATCGCGACAAAATAGAGGACAACGCCCTCCAAAAAGTCTTCGAAGATTAGACAAAAGAACATAATAAAAATTTTCCCTGGGCAGAAAGGTAATGCTAAGAATGATGAATCAGAAATACGATCATTTTTCGAGATTACTGATGAAAGTATGGTAGATGATAACATTTACAGTCGTAAACATGATATTCAATAGACACATGATAAATTTTCGAGAAATATCCCGTAATGAATTGGGTTTAGGCTGTGTTAGGTATGTTGTACTTGATAGAAACGAAGAAAGGATATCATACTAGTGTGAAGGAACTTTGGAATACAAACGGTACTGGTATAGAAATTTTACGTGCATTCATGGGTTATGGAAGATTTTTAGAGTTGTTGCCATTGAGCTATTGTCATATTTGACAATACCCAAATCAGAATCAATCGAACGAAAAGCGACAAGTTTGTTCATATCAGAAATATTTTAGATTCTTTCAAGCCATTCATTATGATTCAGGATGACTTGACTACAAACAAGAGAGTAATATTAGTCACACATTATTCTGTACACGTAATGTCAAAAGTGTCAATGTTACGAATTTTGAGTTTCCCAAGTAATTCGTCTAAATATAAATTTTATAAAAGTGCACATCTGAATAAATAGTGTTCACAAGGAAACAATCAGCCTTCTTTTCGAGAGAAAAGCCGTAGAATTTAGCATTTTTAATATTTAAATCTTTTAAACATTTTGGAATTGTTGTGGGTGGGCGCAGTTGAGGTGAAGAGACAAACCACTCTATTTTCAGTATCTAAAAATGGATAAAAATAATGACCAATCATGTGATTTAAAACAGACAGAATGAAGCCAGAATCGGGAGCAGTTCTAATTCTTGCCCAAGATTAGGCGTTGAGAGCGCATTATGATACAGCGGTTCTCATTTCCCAAGGTTATAAATACTTCATTTGCCAGGAACACGTAGAAAACACTGATCATATCGTCTCAGATTCTCCAATACTAGCAAAGACCAAATACTTGGAAAGGCACGATAGGATGTGTAGTTGCCGTCACTGGCAGATCTTTAACGGCCTCGAAGTTTCAAACACATGTCCCAAGTGGTACGAACACTCACCAAAACCAGTGACGTCTGTTGGACTGTGTACAATATTGTAGTATCACCAACAAATTCAAACTTGTCTCACGATGCGGCAAGAAAAGAGATATTGTTATCCGGGATTTGGAAAAAAAAACGTGTCTCCTTGTAGATATTGCTGTGCTGTGGGATCAAAACGCCGTAACCAAGGAGGCAGAGAAACGTCTTAGATACAAGAGTTTGGAATCGAAATGGAGATTTGGGAATCGAACCTCGTTTTGCGAAACAACTTTCTTGGGATGTCTGGGGTATTTGACATCAGTGCGCGAAAACGGAGATGGGATGCTCCGTTACCGCTACCACCCCACGATTCTCTCGTTGCAATTGGATGAACGTGTGATGACGCCACCATACGTGTCGTAAAATGCTAACACATCATCATGTGTGTCGTAAAATGCCCTTTTACGAAAGATTTCTTGCAACAGAAAAGGTGGTTTATAATGCTGGTTTACAGCATAAAATATTTCTGATCTTGTGCAAACTATATTTAACGTTCGGTGAGGTATGATATATTCAACAAACAATTAGAAGAAGAAGGGGTCTATTTCGGCATTTAATCAAAAAATGGTTGCCAACTTAAACGAAACCATCGACCGAGAGAGAGACTCCTTACGTTTTGCCAATTTTTTTTCGCATATCGTCAATCTTTCTTACGGCCACTGCAGATCCCGGTTCAAAACTCTTTCCCTGTAATGTAGAATAGAACCTTTGGGGCATACTTCACGAAAGCAACGGGTCGCCTTTGCGACTTGTATGGTGAGGCGCTCCCGAATACTTTGTAACCTGAGGAGCGAAGGATCCTCCTTTTGGGAGCAGTCAACCGGGCTGCTTCCTTCCGAATGATGCGGCTTTGCGAAATAGTCGATAAGGTATTGTCAGAACTCGTACCACCCCGTGCGTGCTTCACAATCTCAGAAATCCGTTTTTGCAGTAGAAATCTGAAAAGTTGCAGTAGAAATTTTCCCCGGGAGGGCACGTGAGAAAATCAGTTAGGCAGTTACTTCAAGGTTGTTGTAGCTATTGGGATTTGGTTTAGAGTGGCTAAAGAAATCTATAATACCAGTAGCCACCACGTCCCACGAGCGAGAACTTTGCCTGCAAGCTGTGTTGTATCGGGGAGGGGATGGTCGTCTCTGAAAAGTAGAGGAAATGACTTCTGGAGGGGGCTGCGGGAAGGGGGTTGAACGTGTACAGTCATCAGTACCGAAGCTCATGGCTAGAGCCCGGAAATTCAGACATTTATTTTACCTAAAATAGGCAGGTAAAAAGACTTTATTTTTATTAAAAACCCGATTAAAATTTAATTATTATAATTCTCGCTAAAGTAGGGGTGCAAAAAGGCATATAAACAATGATAAATTACATTTAAAAGGAATTATTCTAATAAATTAATAATTAACATTATTCTTATTTTTATTCTAACTATAAAGTTTACATTAGCATTTTACTAGTAAGAAAACAATTTTTTCTTTGTAATTTCGATTCCACATGTCCATTGCTACGAATTTGTTTTATTCGCGCGCTCTCTTTGAAGTGATTTTGGGGACCCGTCTCCCTTCTGTATCTTGAAAAGGCAATACTAAAACGGAATTATATTTTTCGTTCTTCGTACTTGTATAATTGACAGCACAAAGAACAGTATATCATACTCAGAAAGTTGTCCTCAGAAGGGATCCGAGGCCATATTCGAGTAAGATGGGATTCCTCGTGAGGGTACAAAGTCTGTCGGCATCCATGAAAATAATAAAAAATCTTGACTGTCATCCTCTTCCTTTTTCATTTAGATTTTTAACAATGCCCTTGCTTCCACAGAAAGACAAAAATGACCGTGCCTTCGTGGTATCCAGGCCAAAAACAATATGCAAAAACTTAACTTGTTCTTCAAGAAATTTCGAAAATATTTCAGGAAAATACAATGTTTGACTACATAATTAAAATTTGTCAAAAATATTGTTAAGTTATTGATTAAAAAGAATAGGAAGCGTAAATATTACAATAAAAATACACTATATAAAACACGTATTTCATGGTGAAGTTTGGAAGAAATTAATTGTAAATTTTTGGTAAATTGTAAATTTATTTTAGGTCATAATCTGTGTTCAACTGTGTTACTTAATTTCGATGTTTCACTTTCTTACCCGGCTAGACCCTTTTGATAAGATGAACAGCTTGTACATTACGAAATTTGTTTGTTTCTTGTTTACAAGTAAATTAATATGTATCAAAATGTTGGTGTAATTTAATAAATGCCTCTATGAAATACCACGTTTGTTGCGTCCAATTCCCAGTTTCTCCTCACTGAGAACTTTTCAACCTTCGCGAAGTCCGAGGAGTGCGCGAAGTGTGCTTCTGGTATCTCGCCTGCCCATTCGTCTGAAGACCTTGCACTCTTTTCCATCCCTCACCACAAGTGCTCTCTCCCCTCCGTAACTCGCATGACAAAGTGATGAGCTGCGAGCCATCACCAACGCTCGAGCTCTTCCCAAGACAGTTGGCCAAACGGGCCTTAAATGTATCTGCGAAATGTGTAGACGAATGCCGGAGCAGTACCCTAACAAACGGGCCACGGACCGCGTGCGATTTTTCTTTTCTCTTCCTTGTCCTGTTCTCACCTCTTGCACACACACTAACATGCACTACGCTACCACACATGCCGGGAGCTTAGATCTTCTCTCGGCTGGGGGTTGCCCCGCCGGTGGGAGATACTTGGTTGAGGGAAACTCCTCTAGCCGACGGTAGGTCGGCGTCGGATCCCGCCATCCAGAGGGGGAAGTTCACCGCCACCTCCTGATGAAAAACATGCACGGCACTTACGGGGCTAATGACTTCAGTGGTTAACGTGCCTGGAATCAGTAACAACCAACTAACCAACGAAATTTGTGTATGTATCTGAGAATTTTGGGGTCGGATTAATACCACTTTTGCCCACTTGTGGTGATCCCGGACCTGAGCCCCGTTTTCATTTATTATTCACGTCTGGCGATGAGGGGAATATGTGGCGAGCACGACGGATTCCCATTACCCTACCCAGCTTTCCTGTCCGGTCTGAGTTTTTTCTTTCACCACACAGCTAGAGAGACATTTTGAATTAGAAAGCTACGGCTTCATTTTTGCCCCGGCCGGGAATCAAAACCGAGGCAGCCTCACAGAAAGCCAGCACGCTGTGAGTCACCCGGGGAGGGGGGGCTGGAATTAATGAGCCTGGAAATAAGCTTCATGGCAAATATCCGTACGACTCAATTTACGCGCTCCTTTTTGACGAACAATTTCCGAGTTTTAGTGAACGCATGCATGCGACATATGTTATCGAGAGTAATAAATAAGTAATATTAACTTTTCAGCTTAACCTTTATTTTAAATTTTATTAAGGATTAAAAACGAAATTCTTGGGATTATCAATCGTGCTCAATGATCTTTCCGTGAACAGTCAACGTTCCATTTTATGTATTTGAAGTTTGTAGTTTTCTCTAATGCTTGATCTCTGGAAATTGTCCATTGATCCACCAATATTGAGTGGTTGGACTTTCTCTGAATTGTCATCACATGGTTTCCCACCATAACTGAATCGCAGATTCGCTGCCAGTGACCTACCGAATGTTTGTCCGTTACTTACGACATTCTCGGGCTTAGGAAAATGGGATTAGTTTACGACAGGTATTGTCGGAGGAGTTAAAGGTGCCGTGGCATTTAATTGTGCGTTAGTTTATGCGCGTAACTGGGAATTTTACGTTCTTCGAAAATCCATCGCACAGGCGGGAGACATGAAATATATTATTGAAAATAATGAAATATATTTTTTAGAATATATTATCGAGAGTGGGGAGAGATATTGTTTTCAGTGTCATCTAATTATTGAAATTTGCATTTGGTGGACTCATCTGATGGCCAGCATTTACGACACCTGCGTGAAGGCCATTACAGCCTTCTCAATTAGTGATAAGAAAAACTCACAAGTTAAAACCGAAAATCGTTTTCTTGTTCAACGTATTTTGTTGGTATCTTTGTCCGAGAATTAACACTATTTACATAACAAATAGGGCCTACACTTACTGACCTAATGACCTTAGTCGTTGACGCGCCCGGAATCATTCATCAAAGAATCAATCTCGCTGCAGCGCATTTATATTTTATTATTTTATTTTATTTATTTTCACATCAAAACAGTAAAAACTGTGTGTGACGAGCTACGGGGAGAAGTGAATTCTGTGCACGTTTTCATAATTCTTTGATCCCTATCCTAAGCCATATACTACTTGAATTTTGAATTCAGAAAAGAATCGGCGCTTTTCGCAAGGATTGTTAACAAAAATATTCGTTCCAATGTCATAAAATATATTTTCAAGGGTAAATCAGCTATAAATTTGGGCTCCTATCCCTCAGCATGTCCTTCTTCTTCTTTCATTTTGTCTTGTGCCTTGCGCTTCACCTCTCCTAGTGTAGCTCTGCTCTTTTGGCTTATATCCTGTATATCTGGCTTGGATCATTTGTTTCGGTTTTCTATCCTTTGCCATTCTAATAGGATGTCCGTACCACTCACCAATTCCTTGCGCGTTCGTCTAAGTTGTCTTTATTGTCCGAGGCTATTTTAGTTCCTCTGAATCTGCTAAAAGAGTGAGTGGGTGATTGGCCCTACGTCACGCTGCTAAATGAGGATGTCCCCT
Source organism: Teleogryllus occipitalis (assembly GCA_011170035.1). Classification (NCBI taxonomy): domain Eukaryota; kingdom Metazoa; phylum Arthropoda; class Insecta; order Orthoptera; family Gryllidae; genus Teleogryllus; species Teleogryllus occipitalis. The sequence goes on from BLKR01015033.1 coordinate 69,065, forward strand.
TTCCGCCTTTGGGCCTGCGTGATTTTGTTCAGGGTTTTCTCCCCTAGCCTTTGGACGTCCCTCTCCTCCCTGCAAGGCAACTGGTTGGTTTTCTGTCAGGGTTTCCTTCCCTTATCCCAATGCTCCCGTTTTCGGGCGCCGGAGACTCGCCCTCGCCCTGCTCTCATTAGCTGCTCTCCAAGCTCTCACCTTAGACAGCACTCAGGGGCCGCCACGGGGAGGAGAGAGCAGGACTTGCTGACCCTTGACCCAAATCGAGTATTCCGATTACAGGAGGGCATTACTGGTGTTTTAATGGTGTTTATGTGTGGGCTTAGATAAACCCCCGCCAGGCCCAATTCAGCCATCGTGCTGCCAACCTGTGCATATCCTTCGTGAAGGAATAATATTTCCTGCCCCGACATTTTTTCCCTTGGGCTTTCATCCAGCCAACAGCCGGTTACCCTTTACGTCCCGATGGGACGCATATTCGACCATACACTTGCGGGCTCCTCCGATCTGGGGTCAGCAGAACGCGAGGCCCTCCGCGACAACACATACACAGTCAAGGGACAAACAACCATGCCCAAGGCGGGACTCGAACCCGCGACCCTTCGGACCGAAGCACTGAGTCGGTAGTCGCTCTTAGCCACCTCGGCCATCCAGGTCGGCCCCGACAACATGGAGAACGATAATTTGAATAACTATATTTCCCACTGAATGCTAGAAGATGTGCGTAGATAGTGAAGTTGCATCTATTTGCTGCGCAGGTGGGAATCGGAGGGCGAGCCGCTGGTGGGCGACGAGCAGCGCTACGAGGCCAACGGGCTGCTGGTGCTGGCGCGCGCGCGGCCGGCGCATTCGGGCCGGTACACGTGCGTGGCGAGCAACCCGGTGGGGCGGGCGCGCCTCGAGGTGAGCCTGCTGGTGACGGCGCCGCTGGGGGCGCGCGTGCAGCCGCCGCTGCTCACCGCGGCCTCGGGCCAGCCGGCCACGTTCGCGTGCGCCGCCACGGGCCACCCGCTCGTCGACCTGCACTGGCTCAAGGACGGGCAGCCCGTGCGCGGCGGCAGCGCCGGCGGTACCGCGCACACGCTCACGCTGCACTCTGTCGCCAAGGACGACGAAGGCATGTACCAGTGCTTCGTCAAGAACGACAACGACATGGCGCAGGGCACCGCGGAGCTGCGCCTCGGAGGTACGCACGCCGTCCGCTTGCGCGTTTTTGTGCTTCTATTTGGTTTTTATTGCTCTCCCTTTTATTGCCGTCATCTTTCTCATTTGTCTCCTCTTCTGCCTCCTCTCTTCTCTTTCCTAATCATATGATTTATGCTAATAAAATCCTCCATTTTTGTAAAGAAGCGACTACCCTTTAAGCGACTACCCTTTCGAAAAGTCCACTTTTCACGGAACTAACAGTGGTCGCTTAATACAGGTTTCACTAAAGCTAGGTCGAATGCAGCTGTTGTCTGGAGGAGAATTCGAGCGACCTACTGCTCTGATCTGTGTTTTCCTGTGGTATCTCCTATCAATACGAGGCGAATGCCGTGGCAGTACGGTAACAAAACGGCCACGGACTGCGCGAAATCTTTTCTCCCTCTTGTTCTATTCTGTCCCCTTACAGCAACTTGTACTTACAAAGCCTACTCCGCATGTCAGATCAGTCGGGAGCTTAGAGGGTGTCCCGGTTTATGCAGTGCCCCACTTGTGGGAGATAGGTGGATAGGGAAAACCTCGCAAGCCGGCGTGTAGGTCGGCGTTGGATTCACCATCCAACGAGGAAAGAACTGTCACCTGACAATGAAAACATGGACTTCACTAACGAGAGAAATGACCACAGCGGTTGACACGCCCTGAAACAAGAAATAATCAATCTCATCCTCCTCTGCTTCTCCTCTTCCTCTTCCTCCAAGCAAAGTGATGATTACAAGGTTACGTTAATAAGGCCACCTTCACACGGAGCCAGTCGCCAACTCTCCCGAGAAGCGCTGAGTCCGCACACAGCCACCAACCAACTGAGCTGACCCACTGAGCCACCGACCAACTGAGCTGACCCACTGAGCCACCGACCAACTGAGCTGACCCACTGAGCGTGGGAAAGGACGGACTCGTGAGTCACGCCCCTGTGGCAGCGGCTGCAAGGCAATATCATCAAGAACACAGCAAAGTCCAGTGACGCATCCGAGTGGCTGCCATTGGCGCGGGATTGCGTTTCTGGTGGCCGGAGTGTGTAACGAACGGCCACTGAGCCTTTCGCGTGTGCTCCGATTTAAACATAGTGGCACTTCTAGGTCACGAGCTGGATCGAGACAGGGACATTGACATTCAATCGGTAGCTTCGACGTTCAAAATTTAAGTCGTAACAAAGCTCCTTATTCGATGACAGTGTCCCCCACTCCGTCCAGCTCGTGACCTTCAAGTGTCAATATGTTTAAATTGGAGTACAAATATTTCCATTTATACTAGTACCAATGGGTAACCAATCAACACAATTCACGCGAGCAGCAGCGCTACTCGGAAGCGCTGCTGACTGGCTCTGGGTGATGGGGCCCAAGAAGACTTGAGGAAAGATCTATAAGAATTGACAATATTTCTCTGTTGTGAGTTTCTCTCTGTTTATGAGCTGTTATGAGTTTTCCCTATTTGATTGCGCGACTAATAACATGTTGGATAGATGGCTCCCAGAAAAATTAAGAACACATTTAAACAACAAAATCTTTACTATATATATACTATAAAGTTTGGAAGTGGATGTTTTGAAAACCATACAGAGCAATTAACATTTCATTAATAGTTCATTAGAATTATTCTGGAATGTAAGACTTTTCGCATTTAGAAACAAAGTTATATACATACATACATACATTCATAGGTGTCAATTTATTAGGTCTACTTTCTTGAAGTGCCTAGCAAATAACTTTATTGTGAGACTAAATTTCCTCTTTCACTATTTTGAAGGCTCATTCCCTATTAATAAGAAACAGGGGGGTATGAATTGGAACACTAATTGCGACCACAGTTGTATAGCCTCAGTGCGCATTTCGGGTAACCTCAGAGTATGACGCAGGCACAAGCTTAGTGAGTTTGAGCAGTGCGGCAATGGGGTAGTACGCTTGGTCGGCGAAAGGGCATCCTCCGGCTTTTCGAAGTATTTGTCATTAGAGGTTCCTGCTGCTTCACGGTAGTCTCAAGGGATACACGGAAGAGAATACCGGGATCACGTTCCGAGAATATGGAGACAAGCTGTCACTGCCCGTGAATGCCTTGGCAACGCCAACGAAGCTGGCTGTGAATGGGCAGCGATGTATATGGCCTGTGGCTTGGCCACCGCGGTGGCCCGATCTCAGTTTTTTTTTTAGGTCGCATCAACTTCTAGGTCACTAGCGACCACTATTGGAGTTAACGTTGTGATAACTGTGAAGACGAAACGACATGGTGATTATAAGGGGTGAAAGGACCAACACAAATACAACCATGCACAAATACAACCGAGGCGGTACTCGAACCCGCCACCTTTCGGTCCGAAGTCACTACGACACTAGTGCCTTACTGATCTTGGCCACCGGATTGGCTCAGTTCTTTCCTTTTTCTTCTGGGGACACTTTAAGAGCATTGTGCACGCTACTCCAGTAGAAACAGCTGACACGTTGTGGGCGAGAATAGTGTGCGCATCGGTCATTGTTCGAAGTACAACCGACATGCTTTTGCGTATGCATGGATCACTTTTGCGGCGCGCACAGAGGTGTGTCTATTGTCATTGCAAAGACATATTGTAAATATTGTGGGAGGGATGCTGGAGGGAAAACTCTTTAAATGAAACAGACACGTTTCAAGTATAAAGTTTCATTAACAACTTCCTACATGTATATGATTTAAATGTAGCATAACCTCCGCCCCACAACCCCTACACATTCATAAGTCTCTCTCTCTCTCTCTGTTTTCTGCAAGAAAAACCTAATGGTATTTTTTGTTCTTCCTTGTTTGACTGGCGAACTTTTAGAGTGTTTAAAATTCATCAAGCAAGATATGCCAACCAACTTCACTTCCGGGGTTGGAAGGCACAGACCTTTGGAGTAGGTTGTCACTACCGTGGAGTAGGTTGGTATAAAACTTCCAAGATAGTTGGGAGTAATAAATCAATGCCAAAATGTATCATTTTTCAATGATTTATTTACACAAACCAGTTCAATAGGTTTTTCACCGTTTGGTCTTGCAGAAAAGCCTCACTCTGGCAAATACAGTAGTCTTAAAATTAAGTGTTTAAAATTCATTCCTTAATATGATCTCTTAATTAATTTTTACCTTTCTTCAGTAAAAATCATTCTTGCCTTATTTGGAACATTTAGTAGGGAACCTAATTTAATTGTTTCAATTTTCACGCATATGGAACTTGAACTTGCAATAGACAAAGTTGGAGGCCACTACATCGTGCCACTTGAAGCACAAATTTTGAAAAATAAAAATTGAAAGCTTCCCAAACTTGCAGAACTTATACCTCCCAATGAAGAGGATTAGAACTACGATTATTTCTTTTTCCTTATTTTCTGTTTGAAAAATAAGTCGAAAATATCTTATTAATATTGGCAATGCATCAATGTAACATGGAGGTTACTCTTTTAGACCTTCTGTTCTCAAATATCTTGAGGGGATAGAGCACCGCCTGCTCGTTACTGTCGAGTATTTTACCACAAAGCAAATTTTGAAATTTCACGTGGTCACTACTGCATCAAAATCGTGTTTTAGAAATAAACTAATTTAGTGAATAAATTAAAGAAATTCCATTTTCAAGTAAGGGGTCCATTCAGAAAGAGATATAACCCCTTGAGTTTCACGTAACGAATTTAGTTCTGACGTTCAACAATTTTTAAAAGGCTACAATAATGTTGCTACTATTGGCACTTTACCACACGGTGTAGATAAAAATATCCGAAAAACAGTTTTTGTTGAGTGTTGTTAGAGAGAGGGGGAGGCAAGTTCACTATGTCAACCAACTCCAATTGAAAAGTGCCAACCAATCCCGACGAAGGGCCTTTTTTTATTAAAATTTATCCACGAAAATTAAAAGAACAATAAATTGAAGGAGAGATTGATTTAAAAGGTGGTTGGTAAGCAAATACTTTCTTTCCCAATATATCAGAAGAAAATCAATGAACCACGAAAATATTACTGCCCAACCTCTAAAATACATTTGACATCACAATTCCACCATCGTTGTACAGATAGTACTGGGGCTTTTGGGTGGAGTTCGTTAGGTCGTTAAGGACACGTGACCAAAACCAGGGTTTAAAATGGCCAGGGTTTAATGTGGCCAATGTAGGAACCCAAGTGCCATCTCCCAGCCCCGGTGTTCCCTACATATTAACTTTTATAGCTGAAATTTCATTTTTTCAGATACTCCCCCAACTTTAATATATTCTTTCATAAGACAAACTATACAGCCAGGACCATCTGTCTCTCTAAAATGTGTTGCATCTGGTAATCCAACTCCACAAATTAAGTGGAACCTCGATGGATTTAAATTGCCCCAAAACGACAGGTTAGTAACTTTTATATAGATAATTATGTTTAAAAATTAGAAAAAAAATGTAGAATACATTATGTTACGACGTCACAACGATGTACATTTTTTCACAAGTATTAAAACCGTATTACTCTAGCTTTCGGCAATGCTGCACAAATAGCCATCCAATTCATCGTCGAAATGTTAACTTGAGTTTCAGAAGCAGGTTGTTGTCATATTCAACTTCCATAAATGCATATATTTTTCATAAAAACATTCTTTGTTAAAATATCCGTGTACATCCCGAATAAGGAGTACACACAATTGAATGTTTCTTGTAGATTTGTAATTGGGCAGTATGTGCCAACAAATGGAGATGTGGTTAGCCACGTGAACATAACAAATGTTCGCGTAGAGGATGGTGGCACTTATCAGTGTACCGCTGTCAACCGTGCTGGAGAAATGTCACACAGTGCAGAATTGAACGTGTATGGTACGTAAATTGAATGAAGAACCATTCGTAGCAAATGCCAAGGCTTCCCTAGATTTGTTTTAGGAATGGGCATCACGCATCATAAATATTTTGACCTTCACATTTTTATGTCCTCAAGATTCTCCTAATGACTTCCTCCCCTTGACTTTGGAATAGTGTACAATTTAGAACTAGAGTACGAACTAAACTGATCTGTATTGTTTGAGAATTCATTAGAACTTAATTACTTTCTTAAGAAATATTTTTTTAGTAATGGTGTTATAGTTTAACCGTTGTGAAATGTTCTTTATATAAAACGTGACTTGAAGAAAGGTGAATTAAAGTGTCGTGTTTCTCTACACTTTTATTTATTCTAAAAAGACGAAATTCATGAGGGACGTAAAATAGTTATTTGCTCGACTCACTGTAAAGTGTACATTTACGTTTTACTCAAAAAGCGAGGTGCCTGCGAGACTGAACGGTACTCCCCAAAATAATATTCCTACGTATTTCAGCTAAAAATTAAAAGAAAATAGTCCTCCAGCAGTAGGGGTTCACGTCAATGCGACTAATTTCCAACAGCGCGTTCACATGGTTTGTTTAATCAAAACATCTTTTGATAGTTTTGAAAAACGTAAATAATTAGTACTGAAATAGTTTTGCCACCTTCCTATGTAGCTCAGTTCCGTATTTCAGAGGGCTGTAGGTTGTAGGATCGGTGTGAGCTAATCCGCCTTGATACATTCGTAATGCGATCTAATACAGATGCCACAAAGTCAATCAGCAATCAACTGCAATTTAAAACTTTACATTAAATGTCTTCCCGTCTCAGTTACGTTTGTTTTTAAGTTATCCGTTTCCAGATGATCTGCACGTAATATTCGTTAATAAAAATGGAATGCATGTTGCATGGCCTCCCTACAATATTTTGTTTCCATTATTCACATTTTTATAGCTTTCAATATACTTCAAATTTTTCACGCTTATATTGCATTTACTTGGATGAATTTTATCAGCATTGATTCCATAATAATTACACTTTTCGTTTGAAAAAGGTTTACCACGTGTTCGTCCAATGGGAGATGTATCAGCAATTGCTGGTGAAACATTGTTGATTACTTGTCCTGCTGCTGGATATCCTATTGACGGTATTGAATGGTTTCGAGGTATGTTTATTATTTTAAAGCTGCAAAAACAGTTGCTTCAGCTCAAACCATTGAAGTGAAATATCTTGGACGTCATTTCTGTACATGAGAAACAGCAATATTTAAATACATAAGCAAGGAACTTTAAAGATGTTTATATTAAGATGCAAACGATTAAAAATAATTGATTGGAGAGTTTATAAGTTGAAAATGAAGGATCAAAGTGAATACTGTAATTATTTATATATAGCCAAAACGTACAATGTATGTTTATGAAGTATGGGGAAGTATATCATCATAATCACAGTCATCACACTTAAGTTTTAACATCTTAAACACTCTTTCCTTCAATATTTAATTTCAAACAAAATGTTTCAAATATTGTGATTACAGTTTGTCAATTATAAATAGGTATAACTGATTAAGAGCTAAAACATAATCACTTGTGCCGATATTGATTACAATAATACTTACAATAGACAGTCAATTCGAACTGTTTTATTAAACAAGTTGACTTCAAAATCTGTACCATACAGAATTGCAATTTAAAATATTTATTTGGGAAGATAATCACAGCCACAATATAATGAAAATTATTATTATTATTATTATTATTATTATTATTATTATTATTATTATTATTATTATTATTATTATTATTACTATTAAGTATAAAATCTTATAACCAAACTGATTTCGGGGAGACTTTTCGGGTTACTTAACTTCTGTAAGGCTATTGCAAATGTGTTGGTAAAACTAATTTGGTTGTAAGATTTAACACGTACAAGAAAAAGTCTTTTACTTGCGTAATACCATTTCACGATTTTTTGGCGCTGATCGTGGAATAATTCTTTTTAAATATTCTCAGCAAATCTATAATTTAAGTCGTAAGTGGTTATCTTTTATCTCTATCGGCCAGGGACTCAGTGCCATTAGTATCCGGGGTTCCCAAACGGACACCTATCCAGGGACCCGCGGTGTTTCGAGTTGTTAAAATTACCTGATTTCTCGGATCTTTGTTATTAAGTTTGGCTACTGGCGCAGACTTTCACCTTTAATATTAATTCCCACGAGATCACGGATAAAACTACCAAGTTAATAAAATGTGTTTTGAAGTTTGAATAACACGGAACTGAGAGAGATACTTTTCAACAATTTAGATTGGTGTCAATTTCGATCTTCAGAAAACATTACAATGATCTTCATTTAACAAGGTTCCTTTTTCAAAAAATACTCTCGACAGCGAGTATCGAGATGTTTGACACGTTTCAGGTGTTTCTCACTCGCTTCAGATGTTTCACTTCAACCATATAATTCTCAGCGACGCGTGTACGCAACAAGCATGTCAATCTAATTAAAATGTAAGTTAAATGAAAGTGAAAGATATGTTACGATGCGATCTTATTTGTAGTTAGTGATGATGGAGACAGAGTTCTCCCATACATCACGCGACAACTGACCTTTCCAAATGGAACCCTCATGATTGAGAAGGTGCAGTCTGGTGAAGATGATGGCCTGTACCGCTGTACAGCCTCCAACAAGCAAGGAGATCGGGCGAGTGATGTTGCACACGTCACCGTCACGGGTAAGTTTCTTTTGCATATTTCTTTATCAGCAAATTTGAAATATGAGACGATGAGATATGAAGAGTCTAAACTAAATCACCGTGAGCGGTGGCTCAGTGCATCAACTGATGTCACTGCAGTGCCTCTGACCGGGAGGTCCTAGGTTCGAGTCCCGACAGCGGCAGGATTTTCGACACCAGCTTTTCAGCTAGGTCGAATTCATGCGCTGTCTGGAGGGGAATTCTAGCGACCGGCTGTTCTGATCGGTAGTTGTCCGTGGTTTCTCCGATCAACACCCGGCGAATGCTGGAGCAGTACCCTAACAAAGGGACCACGGACTGCGCGCGATCTTTCCTATCCCTCCTCATCCTTGTCCTATCCTCACCCCTTACATACACTTACACTAATATACATTACACTACCACACATACTGGGAGACCGGTAGGGAACTTAGAACATGTCCCGGCTGGGGTGGTGTTCCCCGCTAGTGGGATATACCTGGTTGAGGAAAACCCCGTTAGCCGACGGTAGGTCGGCGCCGGATCTGGCCAACCAGCGGGGGAAACCACCGCCACCGCTCGAGCAAAAACACGCACTACACTTACGGGACTAATGACCATAGTATCTGTCGCGCCCGGAATCACTAACAATCAATCTAAACTAAATCATACAATTAGTTCATATTGTAACCTGAGTTTTTTTATTTATTTTACGTCAAAAAACAGTTAAAACTGCGTACGACGTGCTATGGGGAAAAGTGAATTGTGTGCACATTTTCAAAATTCTATTAAAATTGAGTTGATATTCATGTTAAAACATTATATGTTAATGCCATCGCCATAATAGTTTTACCGAATGTTATGACGAAGTATGTGAGAAAGTATTTTAACAATTATTTTTTCACTAAATAAAATTAACAGATGAATGAAACTTTTCTAAATCGTCATTTTCCTCTATAAGTCATTAAAAAGCAGCGAAAGAAAGGCGGTTGCGACTGACTATACGAAACAAATATCATTCAAATATATTACATCTTCGGCGAGTTGTTTCGGAGATTTCCAAAATTTTCAATGAAATTCCAAAATTTGGTCATTATGAGAGTTTATCGAATCAAAAACATAGTAACACACACAAACTTGTTTCAGTCTCAGAATTCACAGGTATTAAGTATTCACGGGTATTTAATTAAGTAGCAAAAGTTTTACGGTGTTACTGCATATTATTAATATATTATTACACTAATATTATTTTCTTGACATTTATTACACTAACAAAATATATTACATTAATATTCTTTTCTTGACCATTCTGAGATATTATTTGTCCTGATTTTAAAATCCCCTCGTTTGGAAGTATTTTCCCATGACTTTCGAGACGAATGCCAAGTAATAAAATAATAGTTTTAAAAAACACTTGTATAAAATTTGTTTCACGTGTCTTTTTGTTTTTCAGATAGAACTGCAATCTCAATGCTCAGATATTTTTATTTCTGCCGTTTGCCTGTACTCACAATAATAACTCTGAAGATTACTTGATGATTACAAGAGTTTTCGTTTTATATTTATATCAATACAGGAACATTTTTGAATACAATATACACATTATTTCGTGTTAGCTTACTACAACCACTGATCTTGACTTTCAAAATAATTTATTAATTTAAAATATTTTTCGTGCATGACCTATGATACCCAGTTTTAACAAATCGATGGAACTTGAGAAAGAGATTTTTAAAAGCGCACTGATGTATTTTTGTCATCTGTCAAAAAATTACTTTTTTTGTTCAAAACACATCCTCAAATTAGTACTTTTCTGTTATAGTCACCACAACGAACAATCAAATTGTGCTTCCGCAATACACAAGAATCGCTGCCATAAAGTAAACAAATTACAGTTGCAGCTTCACCAATGCGCTGTGGTATTCTTTTTTCCGCGTTTCATGTGCGAGACGGTGCTAATTACTTGAATTGACTCGTAGAGTTAGCTACACGAAACACTGAGTGGACATTCCAATTGAAGGGTTTCGAGTTATCAGTAATTGCATTTCAGCGCTTTAATTTCATCGCTGCCGTGTGTGTGCGGCGTTTGTTGTATTGCGAGTTACCAGACCTGGGCGACCACGACGAGATACCGAGAACGAGACCACAAGTAAAAATTTAATTGTTTCAAAGGAGCAAATTGCCAACTAACTGGTATGGATTTGACCCATCCCTTCGAATTTCTGGTTGCTTGACATTCAGTGTGCTCTGACGATTACCACGTTAAGCTTTTAAAAATTTGTTGTCGAATTACATTTGTTCTAAATTAGATCACAGAATGTGAATTATAATATTTTTAATGAGCGTGTAAACCACGGGTAATATTTAGTTATGGTTACCGGTGATCTTGTTGCCCTTCTTCAAGAGCCTGGAATTGAGATTATTTATTCAGATTAAAATAATTGTTTCTTAAAACAAAAAAAATGCTTTGAGTTTATACGGGAATTCGTGTTGTATTGTAAACACATTTAAATCACTTATTGTCGTAACAAATTCAAACGTGTGCTGTTTTAATTTGCGCTGACAGGGAATTTACTTACGGCAGCACTTCTACGACTTGATTCGTCAGCTGTTTCAGTAACAATGGAGTGATGGCACGTTCAAAGATAGACGCTATGAAGTTATAAAGAATTTTTTCGTTTTTTCGCAATATGTTTGTTGTTAAGAAACAAATGCCGTTAACCGGCTAGTTGTAAAAATAATTACGCTGATCCACTTGGTTATTGAATAGACGTAAATTATCGGGTGCATTTTTCTGAATAAATATTTCATGGCATTGCCGATGTATTTAGAAATAGTTCATAATATATTGATAATATGAAATGGAAAATTAAGCATCCATATGAAACAAAAGTCGAAAATAGGTCCTTAAAGAGAAGCGTCGTGTACTGATGTTATTAGAACAAATATAAAGAGACGATTAATGTTAGCACGTAAAGTTTTACGAATAAATATAATATTTTCAGTAGATAATGCCCAAATGATATCCAAAAATGCTGTTATCAGTGCAATAGCACCGCATAGAATCTAGCAATAATAAACAAGTATAATACAATGCCATATTGAAAACTTTAGCCCAAACAAATGAGTCTTCACGGCTAATTGAAGTTAAACGTTTTAGGGCCGTATCTGTAACAGAATGTTGGCGACCAAGTACAAAAAAAGTGATCGTGCTTTTTTCGACCGAAGAGGGCAAAAAAATATTTAACTAATGTTGAAGTAATACAACATTGCTCGGGTATTTATATTTATCACAATTCATTAAACAGAATAAGGAATTAATTAGATAAATAAAATGGAAGTAATTTTATTTCATTCCCGACATATACAGCCCCACCACATCCCGCTCCACGCCACACCACACCCCACCACTTCCCACCCCACCACACCCCACTACACCCCACCACACTCCACCACGCTTCACCACGCTTCACCACGCTCCGCCACGCTCCACCACGCTCCACCACGCTCCACCACGTTGCACATCGCTCCACCACGCTTCACCACGCTCCACCACGCTCCGCCACGCTCCGCCACGCTCCACCACGCTCCACCACGCTCCACCACGCTCCACCACGTTGCACATCGCTCCACCACGCTTCACCACGCTCCACCACGCTCCGCCACGCTCCGCCATGCTCCGCCACGCTCCGCCACGCTCCACCACGCTCCACCACGCTCCACCACGTTGCACATCGCTCCACCACGCTCCACCACGCTTCACCACGCTCCACCATGCTCCGCCACGCTCCGCCACGCTTCACTACGATTCACGCTCCACCACGCTCCGCCTTGCTATGTTACGCCTCGAATCGTTCCGCAATCGCTCCGTTACACTTCGTCCTTCTCCACTCCCCTGTCCCACAGCCCTGCTCCAGTGACCTGCTCCATTGCCGTAGTCCATTGCCCTACCCGTTTAACCCCTCTGCCCTGCTCCACTGCGCTGCCCCTCTGCCTTACTCCACTGCCCTGCCCGACTGACTTGCCCCCCTGCCCCGCCTCACTGCCTGCTGACATGAAAAAAAAATTAAATAAAAAATGTTTACACGATACATTATACAATTTAACATAACCAGATTTTAAATTTTTCGAACCTATATTTGTCGACATAAATTTGATTTGCGGTTGCCTTTCACGCAATTACTGCTAGCCCGAAATATAGAACCCCACTTCACCAGATCCCCTCCTTATTTCCACCAGAGAGTTTGCTGCCATAGCAACTGCATTTGCAGCTGCGACTCGCCTCGTCTGAATTACACTAACCTTTTTTTTCAGGCGCCCTAATCTAACCCGCGGTAAAGTTAATTGCGGATTGACTTCGAAAACAGCTTCATGTGACGCCAGACAGGCTTCCTGAAGCCTAGGTCCCTCACAGAGCGTCGACGCCGTACCCCGGCGTCTGCTGTGTCTCGCCCACTGCGTAGTTACATAAGTGTGTTCTTTTTCAGTCCCCCCTAAGATAACCCCTTTCAGCTTCCGTCCCGACCTGCACCTGGGTGAGCGCGTGGGGGCACAGTGTGTGGTGAGCAAGGGGGACCCGCCGCTGCGGGTGCACTGGCTCAAGGACGGCCGCCAGTTGAGCCCCGTGGACGGCGAGCGGGGCGTGATGGTGCGCACGCTGGACGAGTTCACGAGCGTGTTGAGCATCGGGGCCCTGTCCCGGCACCACGGCGGCAACTACACGTGCGTTGCACGCAACGGCGCCGCGCAGACCGCCGAGTCGGCCTTGCTCTCCGTGAACGGTATGCCCATCGGCCGTAGCCCCTCGGGCCTCCAGGGCAGGCGCGCTCGTGGTATGGCCGTCGGTCTGTCGGCGCCTGCTGCACGCTGGCCCCGAAGACGAGCGAAGGCGGCGGCGGAGGAAGGAAAGAACATACGGTGTAGCGACGTACGAATTTGTACACATGACCCGGATCTTATAGCATTTACATTTAGATGCACGTTTTGCTGTAAGCTAATGGTAGTTTGGCATAGCTACATAGGGTGATGGATATATTTTGTCTTAGTCCAAATCTATGAAATTTTTTTAAAAAAAATGGTAATTTCAATTAAATATTGACAGGCAGAGTCATATATAATACATACATATACAAATAGATGTACAAAAAATATGCAAAACGTATGAAAACTCTTCTATCATATAACCGAATTGATTCACCATTAATAAGATTTGGAATGTCAATAATTAGCAAGCAGTATAAGGAACGTTCAAACGATCCAATTTCCACTGACGATGAAAATTGTATAAAATTACTATAGTTATGAGTCTTCGTTATTATATTTTTGTTTTGTTTCTTAAGATCACAACGCATTGGTTTTCTTGGAGTATTAACAAAACGCGAAATGAAAAGTGAAATTATTATTCATCACAGTCGTTTATCTTATTTCTTATTTCTTGTGTCTTACCAATTATCATGTTTTGGCCGTTTGGTGCAAATCGTATCTACCAGTATTTTTTCTTGGCGTGATTAGTAATTGAAAATCCATCATCATATCACTTTGCGTTTCGGAAGGAAATTTCATTAATATTTGATTTAGTCAGTCATTTCCTCTAAACAGGGTTTGCTAAGTCCGCTGTATATTGAGAAGCCATGTAGAAATTCAATGAGAAACAATATACGGACTGCTTCCCCACACAGTAAAAATCGGCTGGTTTTGATGTCCTTTTTGTGTAATGAAACATGTTACCCAAGACGCCGCCTATCAAGGTTTCCTACATAAAAACAATTACTGAATGGAAAACACGATTTCGCACAAAATATCAAGTACGTCTGTGACATAAAGTGCACAAGATAAAATAATATCTTTAGAGAGTGCTACTCTTCCAATATTTGCGTTGGAAGAGTGTCATTCGATTTCAGGGGGTATTTAATGCAGGATGAATCTTATATTAAATGTTGCCCTTCACGTTTTCTTCTTGTCACTTTGTTTTTAATTCTTAGTTAGATTATCATTAATTATCAGCTTTAAAAACTAATAACAGTTTTGTACCATATCGTCAAATATCTTCAATTCTTGGTGATTAACAATGAAGTTTATTAATGCAAAAAATGTTTGGCATCGTAATAAAATCCGCTATTTCACATAATATTTGATCTTTAATGATGCATTACATCTTACAGCTATGAAATGTGTTTACTCATTTTGTGTTAAATGATTGAAAAGGCTGTATTGACCGTATATGTTCTTTCGCTTCTCGTCCTTCCTTCTTTCTGTCTGACAGATGCGATCGCCATACACCGCCGTCCCCTCGGAGTAACATTTGTAGTACTTGTGTTGGCTTGAGTTTCGGGGGGGTTGTGTTTCAGTGCCTCCTGCCATTACTCCCTTCGCATTTGGTGAGCTTTCGTCGGGTGAACGCGTGTTGGTGACGTGCAGCGTGAAGCGCGGCGATCCGCCACTCACCATTCAGTGGTTCAAGGACGCCCGCCCCATCCCGCCCACCCCGAGCCTGCATGATGACCCTGACCTCACCGTCCAAGGCGCTGGAGAGTACTCCAGTGTCCTGGCGATTCGTAGCGTTAGCTCTAGGCATAGCGGGAACTACACCTGTTCGGCGACGAACAAGGCGCGGACAACGACCTACACGGCTCTGCTGCTGGTCACGGGTAACTACCTCCTAATACCTATCACACCTAGTTGATGGCACTTCCCGCTATTTGTATAATGCGACTGGGACGAGGCATGTCACACTCGTTTGCTGCAGTACTGTTTACAATTTACAAATACTCTATGCGATTTTCAGTGCAATGAAAGCACTAACTAAATTTATTACCACAAACATTATGTCGGAAAAAGATGAGATTCTAAAGCTTCCAGTGTCTTGGAACAAAATCCAGAAAGGCTGTGAAGCAAAGAGTGATTCAACATAGTGATGAAGATGCCATTCAAATGAAAGCCCTTTTGTCACGTCATCCTGCTCACCCTCATCATACGTGCATGCATTTCATCACCTTGTGTTGCTTCCGCAGTACAGGAATGTAGTTATTCTGCGTATCTTGACTATCACCGCGTTGGATGACTTGCGGTTGACTAATAGACTACTACTTCTTCAAGTCATGCAGGTAATTTCATGCTTATTGGCATGTGTCTTTCCTTCAACTTATTTCTTTTTCGATAATTTGCTTTTGGATATAGTGACGTACGTGTTTGTGTAAAAATGAAGTTATTATTGGTTATATCTGATTTACCTTACAGCTTATGACTGTTTTGCATAACAACGACAACCTCATGTGGGAGGCCAGAAATATTACAAAACATCTTTTGCACAGCTAATTTTCATATTAGAATTTTACTTGCACTCTCATTCGTTTGATACTGAAATAATTCACTGATTTACACTATTCGAGCAACAGAGAAAGAGAGTTCGCTAGAAAGTAAATTTGTGTTGTACAGAATCGTGGTATTGTAATCCTTAAAACGAGTGATTTCACATTTTGCTTTTTTTGTTTATGTGTATTTCTAATTATGTTGCTGGAACGCATATTTAATTTTCGTAGTGATATTCATATTTACGCTAGAACGTAAGAGTTTTAAAAGCATCTACTGTCTATTTTAAAAATATGAGAAGTGCTTCCGAAAGTAGTTGCGACATGTCAGTTACAAATTTTTGAACGTGCTTAATGAAAGTTAAGTGAAATGTTTTTGAATCACGAAAGAGTTCATACATAGTTTTATAGTAATAGAACTTAGTTTAAACGTTAATAATTTATTCACGTGAAATGAATATTGTTTTGTTGTATCAGTATTTGAAAATTTAAAAAAATGAAATAAGATTTTTACAGTTGTTAAATGGCGTTCAAATAAAACCCATTAAAGTTAAAGACAATGCTCATATTTCTTGTTTTGATTATATGTCTGTCATAATATTCACTTCTACATCAATAAAAGTGCTGAGCCGCATTCGTCAACAATAAAGCAGGACTACTCTTAATTGTTTTTTAATTTTTGTAACAACTCTTATCAGTTCTGTTAGTGATTTTTTTCAAATATCGCTAACGAAGTTTGCTTTCTGAGCGAACCACTCCTCTCTTCAATGATTTTCGTGCTTGCTATAGAGTATGACATCTCATTTTGCATTAAAGAGGAAATTTACGCACAATGTGCTGAAGCTACTGGACATAATCAAGAAATAAAGTCTCCGCATGCGATTTCCTATTCTAAAGTATAAAATAGTCTGCAAAAGTTGTTTTAGGAAAAGCATTTCATATAACTTGTTTTAAATCAAATATTGTAATATTTTAAATTAACATATAGTTTGCAATTCATTTGATTATGAATTTTAAACCAACATGCGAAATACAATGGACATTATTTTTTATGAGATTTCTGGCAACAAATATTCTGTTGAGAGAACGAATAAAAATGCAAACGTTTTCAAGCTTATTATTTTTAGCAGGCTATATTTCCAGAATCCATAAAAATAGGGTGTAGGCAAGTGGGATACAATTAATTTCAATTAATCACAAGGAATCAATTGTATAAGAATTATTTTATCACTTGCCTAAGAACGAATTGGAATGAGTTTGTCCGGTAGCTTCGGAGCATTACTTCAGGTGCTAAATTTTCACATTGCGCTTATATGCCGATGGTCACGCCAAACATACCTTTTCACGCCTACATCCTTCTGTGTATTTTTTTCAAATGCGTCTTTCAGTATTCCGAAAGTAGTTGGATTTGGGTCGTGCTCTTGGTTGTCTGAGGGAAAGTGGCATGTTTTTTCTCATGTTTCATACGCTCTATTTTCAATTGCTTTTGTGTTTATTTCGTTTTGTACCTTCCCAGGAGTTTGGAGTGTCTCAGTACGAATATTCATGAATACGTTTCGGTAGTTTAACCTTTTACATCTATTGCAAATTGTACTTTTTAGAAAGATACTGGATAGCTATCTTTGCTTCCTTTACTTTCTGTTTTTCGAATTAATTCGTTTTCTTTAGCTTTGTAAGGCCGGATCTAAAAGTTCTTTTTCATTCAAATATTTGGCGATGACTAATTTTTTAGTTCGTCTGTGTTACATTATTTTCTATAGTAGAAAGAAAGAATTTATTCCTACAGTAATTTTTGAGATATCAAGAGAAATATCTGATAATTTCATGGTACATATCAAATCTTATTTATTACAGTTTTAAAAAATCGCTTTAATTTAAAAATAGCATTCAAAATTGTCCTTTATTTAATCGCCACCTTTTTACAGTTAATAAAGTATTGGTTGACATTTCTGGTGAAAGGAATCACAAACATATTCATGCTTTAACAGCATTACTAATATTTGCATATTATGCAAATATTTCGTGTGTCATTTGTGCAGCAATGCATGTTCCTTTTCGTTTGTTAGTGCCACCTTCATGGATTGTGGAACCTCGCAGTGGATATGCTAAAATTGGAGGCATATCATTATTACACTGCAAAGCCGATGGATTTCCTCCACCAACGATTGTTTGGAAACGAATTCCTCCGAGTAAGTTTTTCATAATACAAAAACGCATGGATTCTTTTAGAAATTAATTTGCTTAGACGACGATTTAACATACTGAAATAAACAAAATCAGATTAAGTGTCGCAAAAGTGTAAATAATATATTAAAATTATGACGGAAAACAATTCATGTGCTGTACAAATACCTTACACAGCATGTCATAATTCAGAATAAAGTTTTAATCCGATCTTGAGCATAATTTTATGTCATGCCTAAACTACCTATTTGACAATTATATTAAAATGTAAATAGTTATTAATCTATAAGTGTTGTATTGTTTTTGGTGCTGTCTGCCATAGTGCACTGCTAATTTGTCAGTGACACTTTCATTGTCGCTCTCTCTGGTTTTAAATTATACATATTGTACATTCAATAGTACGTTTTAGAACTATACTCTATTTACAACTACATGTCACGTCACTATATATTGCACTTGTGCACTCTATGTAGTTGGGTGAACTATAGGTTCTCTTAGTGCACATTGCAAATTTGTTTGTAAATCCATATGTAAAGGAAGTTAACAATAGCTCAATTTTTATATTGCGAAGCTGGTAATACCTAGTGGTGACCTTTTTCTAAACGGAATCTCAAATGTCGCGCTACTTTCTGTATTTGGAGCAACAAAAGAATGTGAATTTACAAAATCGTAATAAAATAATAATGAAGATAATAATTTGCCCATGCTTGCAAAATGAGCAATTGTTTCTAAACAGAGGCATGGTGTAAATGGCTGGACATTTATTAATATATAAATATTTTACATATATGTGTATGTAAAATAGGTGCAGAATCATTTGTTCGTACCTGATTATATGAAAGTTTCTCTCGAGTCGCAATTGATCTAAATTGTAAATCCAATAATTTGCCACATGTGCCAACTTCTTTTAACAACACCACATTTGAGGTACTCTGCGTTCTCTTGGGTAATAGAGAAGGGTCATAATGTGCGCATAATTGCTTTTTTTATCAAAGTAACCAAACAAATAAATCACTAAATCACTTCTAATTGTACTTTATAAATATCCTCTAGTATTAATAATTTTAGACATTTAGTTCAATATTTCGTAACCAGAACATTCATTTGTGATGGCGCGGTGCGATGTAGAGTTCACCATTAAGTTGTTACCATAAATATGTCTTGACCAAGAGGTTAATGTTACACTGTTCACCGTGAACAGCACAGATGGGGACGCTTTTATTACGGGAACGATCGTAAAATATTTTTCGGAATTGGTTGGCACATTCGAGAGGGTAACCGGCCGAGGTCGCTTAGGGCATCAATTGATATCACTGAAGTGGGCCTGTTTGGGAGGTTCTAGGGTTCAAGTCCCGACAGTGACAGGATTATCGTCACTAGGTAGATCAACTTCTGCCACTGTCTGGAGGAGACTTCTAACGGACGGCTGCTCTGATCGGTAGTTTTTTCGGTGTTTCTCCGATCAAAACCTGGTGAATGGCGGGGTAGTACCCTAACAGACGAGCCACATACCGCGCGCGATCTTTTTTTCCTCTTCCGCTCTATTGAAATATAAGTACTGGATGAGTCACAGAAGATGAAACAAAACATCACACTAGATGAAAATATGTTTCTAATTTATAATGGCATGGTTCACCGCCTAATGCTACAGTAAATTACTGCAACACAAATTACTGCATAACAAATCTTTTTTGTGTGATTAAGTACTTCGCAAACACACCATACCCACCGCACACTACTGTCGAAAACTTACTACAATCTTCAAAGTAATGCAGCTCTTCCCGTACAATATTCAAACTATTGAGATGCATTTCAGCGAGAAAACAAATAATTATTTAGATAACCCTCCTATGTGCATCAAATAGTTGTGTACACCAGAAACAGTTTTACAGTTTTTAATTAATTAAATGAAATGAATGAATGAATGAATGAATGAATGAAAAGTATGGTTTGAAATGGATGAAATTAATGGGGTGAAAGAATTGGAATGAATGGAGTGAAAGTAATCTAATCCTTGCTTCGAGTTCTGGAATGTATCCATCTAGGTCGACAGGTAGCCACGAAAATACGAGAATACGGTTTTCACTTCTTTCTCAAAAATTCAGAATTGTCAAGTGCATGCAAATATTCTTTGTGACTCTTAAGGATGCCTCTCCCCACGCTATTGTAGGTCGTGCTGGAGAGCGACCGAAAGAAGTAGAAGTCATTAACGTCAGAGCGGGAGCCGTTCTCCTCCCGAACGGAACATTATATCTTAAGAACGTCACCAAGGATGACGAAGGTCGATATATTTGTGAGGCCACGAATGGTATTGGTGTTGGACTCAGCGCCGTCTTATTTTTAACTGTGAATGGTAAGGGTGCAATTCAGATATTTTGCCTTCATTCTGCGTATTACACCATCTGATCGATGGGGACCAACTAAATTTGTGGTTTCTTTGTCTCTGTCTCCCTGATATTGGGATAATATAGCTCCAGTTCAGTTCAGAATGAGGTCAAGGAAGGAAATGGTGCGACGAGGTACAACTGCGATATTGAGTTGTCATGCTGTTGGAGACGTACCCATTACTTTTGTGTGGAGGAAAGAAGGAAGCTTCTTGGAGTTACAAGGACGCACAAGGTAAGTACAGTTTATTTTTCATTCAGCATTGACCACAGTATTTTCAACTCTCTAAACACTTGAAAAGTGTTTTAAGTGGTTTGGAAAATTTCAGAAAAATATTGACAGCTCCAAATCCTATCACAAAATGTAGTTGAGAAGAGAGTAGACTGTCGTGGGGATATATGGTACCGTTCTTAACATGCTGTCGCTGTTCGCCCTCCGTCTGTTACAAGTGTTATGGACACCAGAATGTACAAATTTCCCACAAATTCGCAATTATCACCATAGTAGGATGATCCCAGTGTCATTTATAACATTTGTTAATAATCATCATCATCGTCTACGAAAAACCCGGCCTTGTCTCCGCTATCAGTTTCCGATTGTCAGCCTTTCTTTTCATTTTTTATTAAACAGTCTATGCAAAAAAAGTATAAAAGCTGAGCACAATCTTCAAAAAATTCACAATTTTTGTTTTCATCATTGTTTATATATGAGACTTTAAATAATATATCTAACGTAAGCGAAGAACCAATAAATAGAAATAGAAATAACCGACGATTGAGTGGTCTTCGTGGTTTTCCTGGAATAATTTTTAATGACTCAATTGGTAACTACAGTGTGGTTTGTTAGTTTTGCCGAAAAATGTAACACCATTGAAATAAATGCTTGGTGCAAAATTTCAATTGACACCGTTCACTGGATGTGTTCACCCAGTGCATTCGAAAATAAGAGAAACTTGCTAGCCAACAACAATTATCGAAAAAGAAGACGCCGCATACAGTATCACAGTTAGTAGGAAGTCTCATCCACAAAATTATTGCACCCTTGTTTCGTTTCCTACAACACAATGACTCCTCTAGTTTGTAGTAATGCTCTGAACATGCCAACCTGGAGCATTTCTTGTACATGAAGAAAAACGCCGTTTTCTGACAATCATGAAATCGCTGCTTTTTTCATTGTTTCTTCGTATATGTATGTAATATTTCCGTATAAAATACTCTTAATCTTCTTCTTCTTGCGAGTATTTTACAGCTCTTACGGCCGTCTCTAGCATCCCAATTTCCATACCCCTGTATCATTCCAATCATTCTCTTCTAGACCTATTCTTTGCATATCGTTAAAAATCTGCTTCTGCCATTCCTCTCTGGTCTACCTTTTTTCTTCTGTCTAAAGGAACCCACTCATAAACCTTTCTGGGCCATCTCTCACAATCAAGCCTTTTCACGTGTTCGTACCATTTCAGCCTTCGTGTTTCCAATTCATCTACAATTCACTTTTGAACCTGCATTCGCTTAATAATAATAACAACAACAACAACAGCAACAACGTACTGTTAGACCATTATGAGTTCATAAACATATGACTCATCAACAAAACACATTTTGATCAAACATGTCAGTCCTTTTCGATTTGTTATTATGGAATAATTTCTGTATTCATCATTTTCAATTGTGAATTTTTCTCAGAATACAAGGTATTTAAAAAATGCATTGTTTTTTTTCGATTCAAAAATCATCTTACAGCTTATCAAGAGAAACTTTCCTTTTCAGTGCCAAGAACGTGGCTAATGGTTTGGAATCGGA
Organism: Teleogryllus occipitalis; assembly: GCA_011170035.1. Classification (NCBI taxonomy): domain Eukaryota; kingdom Metazoa; phylum Arthropoda; class Insecta; order Orthoptera; family Gryllidae; genus Teleogryllus; species Teleogryllus occipitalis. The sequence continues at coordinate 91,400 of BLKR01015033.1, forward strand.
ACTACGAATCAACGCAGTAAATTCCGATGATGGTGGAATATATACATGTTTTGCCCGAAACGAATATGGTCATGATCAAACGGAAATCCATCTCGTTGTACAGGGTAACGTATTTTATACCTTAAATATGCTATGTACTTCATATGAACGTAAATAAATATGCCAGTTTCTCCGTCAGGGTATCTGGACGCGCTGTTGTGAAATTTCTGCTATCTACTGGGCGTTCGTGGAACTATGAGGTGTAAACACTACCTGTTGAATGCAACTCGATTGCGCAGCTGCATTGCTGCCAAACGTTTTACAAACGATCATTAACGACAATTGGACGCTTTTATTTTACTTGACTAATCGAAAATGTTCAAAAAGATGCTCTCAGTTTGTGAATATATTTACGAGTCGCATAGAGACAGAGGAAGAAATTTGGAAAAATACGAATCGTTATGATGGTAGTTATGATGATAATTTAACGAACGAAGTGAGAACCTAGTTGTATCAAAAATATATGCAGAAATTACGTTGAGTAAATTGAGAATTGAGTAAATTTCAATATATTTGTAATCCACGTGTAATGCGACTCAATAACGGAGCGGTTTAGAGTTCTGTGAAGAAACAAAGACGTCAACTCCTGGATGTAATAGTAATAACACTTCTTTGTATACCACGAATATGTTTCTTCAGCAATAAAGAGGTGAAAATACTAAAACGATTACACAAAATATTTTATTTTTAAGGAGATTAAAGCAGTGGGCTCGCATGATAAAAATTCTTGCAAATTATCATGAATTAAATAGTCCGAATGACCTCATTCAGGGTAATCGTAAGAATGTATTTGAATTGAAATATTCAATTAAATATTATCAGAGTAAAAGTGTTTAAAAATCAGTAACAATACAAGTTTAAGATATTATCCATGTTCATGATTATCTCATTTTACACCTACATTTTTATCTTCTGTTTTAGAAGTAAGCAGTTTGTTTATAAGTTCTTATAACATTAAAAAAACTAAAAGAAAACTCTCTCGCCAGACACCAATGACGCACGATTTAAGTATTTCTTTTTAATAGTACAATTGTTTTTATTAAAGGCATGATTTTACATCGTTCAGACACAGAATAGATTCGTATTGTGGTTCAGACGTTTGGCTCTTGCAGATGTTAGTTGAACACAAAATGCATAACATTGAGAGACAAGCCAAATAGTACAGTTTAATATCGATGGGGAATCTCAATTGAGCACCTCAAATTGATTAAGTGACTTAGAATACTTCAACATGATGTGTGAAAGAGGAGTAGAGAAGGTACCGATTTCTATGTTTCGGAATAGGAAGGGGAGGTCTGCTTGAAAATTTAGGATGCCGTGAACCTTTTGCATGTTACAAAAGAAATCGTGTGACATGGTGAATATACAGTTTTGAATGGAGAGATTTTTTAAGTCGGAGTAGAAATAGTACTTTCTTACAAATCAGGCTGCTTTCGTGGCTATTCTTAGGATTATTCAAGTTATTAACGGCAACATTGAATCGACTGCACTCACGGCGACACATTAGGCTCAAATACTGAAACAATATTGTTTTAAATATTTCAAATCGATAATGTGCGGTTCATTAGCACATTTCAAGAACACCAATAAATGTACATTTATTCTTCTACTGAAATTATCCAATTTTTTGCATAATTACTTTCGTGTTAGAAGTATCCACTACAAAATTATCTTAAACTACAAAACAGTCTGGTTTATTTATGTTTCAAAGTACGATTTTGGTTACTGAGTGTTACCTTCTTTTCACACAATTGTCTTAGACAGCAGTAGTGAGATATGTTTTTTTTAATTATGGTATTTACTCGTTATTTACACAATTATGAAGTACTACTTTGTTTTATCTAATAGTGTTCTTATAATTATTAATAAATTTCACATCTTACCTAATTTTTATAAAAGCTTGTTTATTTGCAAATGTGAATACTTAAGATTTCAGCTCAGCAATTATATGCTATATCGGGCGTCGTCTTCCGCATTGATGTGCGGTATTGATATATTGTTATCACATTGTCATTCTCTAAATCGGACGATACTTACTTTGCTTCTTAAAATTAAACATATCTTATTTTCTGTCCTGAAGATAAAATGCACTTTTTTATTAATTTCCACGCTAAATAAATAAACGAATTAATTGTATTATATTTTCATAATTTAATATACGTTTATATACATCCACATAATACAATATCAATGCATTAATGATAGCTTCATGGAAAAGATTCAATGTTGCTAAAAGCATGCAGACATGCCTCGAAAAGCGAGGGGACGTGCAAATGGTAGGACATCTTATTAAATAGTTTATTAGTTCATAATAGGAAGAGAGTCAGAAGGATAAATCCTGCTGAAAATCCGAAAGATCTAATGGGTATGCTACTCTTCATAGCAGATTGTCAAACATGATATCTGTGTACTGTGTTCTTTACCCAGAGATTTCAATGTTGATACTGTTGCTCAGGGTGATCCACATTATTAAAAGTAAATAACAAACAAATTTTTCCATCGTGTATATTTTTTTTAAATACCTATTATAATTACTTTTGTACGAAACACAGTTCATGATGTATTAAGGTTCTTAAGAGTTTGTTTTACTACAATAATAGTATACGTTTATAGAGTTTTAACCATATTTTCTGAATTATAACTGTATTCTGTAAATTGTTTATTGGGCTCAAATTCTATTCCTGAAGAGAAACATAACACTCTACTTATCTCCGTTTATTGTTCATGTAGCATACATCACTCTTGCTTTGTAGGCGTCAGTTAAAATTATATCCCACTAGTACTTGTTTATGTGCTAATATGTAATTGTTTATGTCCCTGTATGATATCTCTAGATGCACCTGATCATCCCACTAATGTGAGATTAGTGGATAAGGGCAGCAGACGTGTTACTGTAGCGTGGACCCCTCCTCTGGATGGAAACAGCCCCATCACTCGTTACATTGTGCGCCACAGCTTCGTAATAGGTAAGTAAAAACTGAAAACTCTTGCTGCTAAATTTCTAAATACATAAAATAGAAACAGTGGACACATTTAACATTTTGAAGCATTTAGTTGCCGAATGTGCTCCATATAATCGTATTATTTTGTTTAATTTAAATTTACCTGATTGTACTAGATGCAATAGATCCCTAACGTGGATATTAATGCAATACACGGAAGAAGCCAAAAAGAATAATAATCACGGAGTTGCATCACAGTATGCAATATATTTTGTGTTTAAATTTGAACAACATATACCGTTAATAAATTATTACTTACTGTTCTCTAACATCACGATAATGTTTGCAATGTTTTGGTCTTCCTGGATTCTAAATAAGCGCGCTTATAATTCAACGAAACGCTCATAGATAATTATTTCTTTCTATGCTATGCGCATTTGTTACTTCATATTGCACAGCTAATACAATTAATTTCAATGTGTAGTCATAATGGTTTGAAAACATAATCAGTTTTGTGCAACGCGTGTGTATGCGTGCTTTAGAGAGTGAAATTTCATCAAAGATGTAAGATTTCATTTCTGCTACGGAATTTGTAGCAACTCAGTTGTACAGCGCGCTAGGAAAGTCTCTCCCCACCGATCCGAGTCTACCGCCTCCTCCATTTCCATCCTCAGCCTCGCTGCCGTCCGCAGCGCTTGTGTCGCATGTGTGCCGTCATCTCGACCCCCCCCCCCCCCCCCGCTGTATCTTAACTCCTTTTCGGACTGTCCCAGCTCTGCCTGGTGCTCATGATAGCATCATAAATTCTGTTGCTAGCACTCTCATCAGCATGGTGACACAACGGAAAGACTTTCCCGGAGCACTGTACTTTCCAAGCACCACGCAATTAGCAACACTAATTACATCGTCTTTTCACATTCCGGCTGAGGTGGCTCAGGGAATTAGCTGATGCCACTGTAGTGCTTCTGACCGGAAGGTCTCACTGTTCGAGTCCCGACGGTGACAGGATTTTCGACAATAGCTTGATAGCTAGGTCGAGTTCAGCCGCTGTCTGGAGCAAAATTCTAGCAACCGGCATCTCTGATTAGTAGTTTTTCGTGATTGCTCCTATTAACATCAGGCGAATCCCGGAGCAGTACCCTAACAATCTGGTCATGGACAGCGCGCGATCAATCCTTCCTCTTCCTCCTATCCTCACCCGTCCTTCCACACGCACACTTACACTTACGTGCACTACAACACCACATATGTCGGAAGACAAGTCGAAATCGTAGAACTTGTCCTGAATGGCGCGGAACCCGCTAGTGGGAGATACGTGGTTGGGGAAAACCCCACAAGTCGACGTGAACGTCAGCGCCGGATGTCACCAACCGTTGGGGGAAGAACACAGCCACCTCCTGTGATAAAAACCTGCACTACACTTACGGGGCAAGTGACTACCGTCGTTGACGCGCCCTGGAAACACGAAATAATCAACCAATCGATCTTTCCTCGACCAGGTTCCCACTCGCCCTTTAGCCGGACCATCGACTTCCCGTCTGACCTCGACGTCCTCCAAGGGCCGGGCATTGAGACGAGCGTCGAGGGCACACAGAGCACAGCCGTCATTGCCCCGTTGAGCCCGGCGACGACGTACAGCATCCAGGTTCTGGCGGAGAACACCCTGGGCCCGGGCACGCCCAGCCACGAGATCCTCGTGAGGACGGACGAGGAAGCCCCCTCCGGGGCCCCGCTGCACCTCTTGGTGGACGCCCTCAGCTCCACGCAGCTCGTCCTCAGTTGGGACCCGCCCTCCCTCGACCAGTGGAACGGCCCGCTGCTGGGCCACTACGTCGGCTACCGCTTCATTGGGTACGTCCCTTCTGTGGCACAGTTTTAGATAAACTATTAAATTTTTGTTTATTAATCAATATATTAGTGTCTGTTATCTTGTTTATTTTGTTGAAATGGTTTTAGTTGCAATGGTTGGTGACCTTAGTAAAACAGTTTCTTTTATAACAATTTATTTATTTTTGACGTTTCGACCCTATTTGGGGTCTTTTTCAAAAATATGTTGTCCAGGTTTGTTGATACCACATCATAAACATACAGCATTTTTTTATATTATTAACTGTTAATATTTGTTTTATTACCAAAGCAAAGCAGTTAAAATTTGTATATGATGTAATATGGAGACGAAATGCAATTCGTGCATGTTTTCTTGAACTTTGGAAGCCCTATCCTTTTACACTATTTTAAGTTGAATTATGAATTCAAATAGCAACGAGCGTTTAGACAAGACAAAATTTGTGCCCGTCAAATGAAAAATATTTTGCTGCGGCAAATGAGCTGCAGATATTGGCGTATTCCTCGTCGAGCCAACGTGAAAGAATCGACATACTGCCGCTAGAGCATGGAGAACGATATTTGAATAACTACATTTCTCAGTAACAGCCAACTGAGCTCAATAAAACGTGTACAAATAGTGAAGCAACATTTATGTTCAGTAGTTAAATAAAGTCCGTTTCGGCATTTGCTCAATGGATCAAGGGAAACTGGACAAACAAACTGATCGAGATGAATATTTTTGGTTCACTTCGTGTTCTTGTGGAATGTATCTCTACTGACTGCAATGATATCGTCTTCCACAATGAAATAGTATAGGACATTTATTGAGAATCGCCAGTCCCGTTTCAGAGAAATTTCCATATCATTGGTGGTATATAGCCTCAAAAGATCATTACTGACATCTTTTATTTAGGGTGATTCCATGGACAATGCAAAAATGTGGGGTGTTTATAAAGGACCGGTAGAATCGCTAATAACGTTGGTTCAGTTTCCAGTATTAAGTTGAGTAAAGTTAAAAGGGAGAGCAAAAATTATTGTCTATCTAATTTTACTATATTAATATTATTACAATAGTATCCTCTTGAATTAGAGACCATCAAACAATTCATATTTAATTATACAGGTGTCCAGGGAAGAAATGTCAAAACTTCGAAAATAAGCTCTTAAGACAATTTTAAGCATATTTTGTCTAATAAACTTCTTGGATATTCCGAATGGCTGAGCCGCAATAAGCAATCAAAAGTTGGTTTGGAAAAATACTTTCTATGCAAATATTTGCGTTGCAAAAACATATAAGCACTCCAGAAACATGTAAATAGTTTATTATTTACAAAAGAAATGAAAATATTTGCTCTCAAATAAAAATTAATACAGAAATTAGAAAGCAGACGAATTGTGTAAATTGGGTCATTGGTCATTCATTTTGTCAATCCGTCATTGGTCCAAACAAGAGGAAGTCTGGTGGTGCCATCGAAAAGTGCCATTGGAATATATGGTGGATGTGGTACGACAGTCCACATTTGCCAATGTGATTCATGGACTTTAGACTAGTGCGGGATCTGGCATTATCATACTGTAGTAGCAAATTGATCTTCTTCTCTATCCGAACTCTTTAATTGGATTTTTCAGTTTGATCAGAGTTGCAATGTAATGCTCAGAGTCTATTGTTTGACCGAGTTCCCAGAATTTCATAAGAAGTACCTCTCTCGTAGCCCAGACTGTACACATCTCTTCACTGGCGGAGCCCTGAATGTTGAACATTTTCTGTGACGTGGAATTCTTACGGTGCCATTCAATCTATTGTCGTTTTGTTTCTGCCTCATAATGGTGACACCATATCTCGCCACCAGTGGTTATTCGATCCAGAAAACTGCCACCTTCAGCTTCGTATTGGGGGAAGCTGAAAGCTGAAACCTCACAAATTTATATTCGGTGCTGTTTGTTTTCTTGTGGAAGTGATCGCTGACCCACCTCAGTGATATTTTTCAGTAATTCAATTTTACTTAATATTACCTCCAACGCAGTGCAGCCAATGTTCAGTGCCGTACACAGTTCTCTAGACGTGATGCGGTTCAAGATAGCAATGTCCACTTCAGAATATTCTGTTTCGGAAACGTACGCCTACAAAAATGTCCAATGTATATGTTCACTACCAAACGTTCAGAGTTCGAAACGTCCGCTAACAAAAATGTCCAATAAAATGTCCAATAAACGAAAATGTCTAAAAATGTTTCTATGATATAAAGATGCATTCACACTGTAAGAGAAGGAGATTAATACATGGACTTTTGACGTTGACGTTGCTAAGCAAATTAGAAGTTCAAAATTTTTCAGTGGGAATGCTTCAAATATCTCTACTAGATCAGTAGTTAAATGACTCGAATTATTATTTCTCAAAAGAAGAAGTAGGTATTAGTAAAAGATGTGTACCACTACCACTCTTGAAGAAGAAATGGTCTCAAAATTTAAAGGTGTTAGGACCAATACAAAATGAAATTCTGGCACGGCTTCCTGAGAGAACCTTAGAAGAAGTGTCAATAATGAACAAAAAATATAGTGCGGAGGTACAATGAGTACAAAAACAATAACAATGTTAAAGTCAATCTGCGTGGTATATATTATAATTTAAAACTTAGTATACAACCAGCAAGAATACCTTGATTGATGGATTTTTGTATTGTGGATCTTTTCGTAATAATGGACATATAATAAATTGGACATTACTTACCCTGGACATTTATTAAAATGGACGTTTACATAGTTTGGCCATTTGCACATGCGGACATTTGTTAAAGGGACATTTTCCATTGAACATTTTTACCTTCAACCTGTGATGCGCCAACCTTGACGCGCCTACCCGCGCTGAAAAGCTGATCAAGGCCCTCCTCATTGCGTAGTGTGGTAGTTGTGCGAGACCGACCGCGACATGGTTTGTTTTTCACGTCGCTGTCACCACAGCTGAAAAGCACCACAGTACTGAAATTCACTGTACGTTCTCCGTTAAGTTCCAGGAAGCGTCTGTGGATGTCAATAGTTGCACTTCCCTCCGGAGTGAGCAATTCAATCACACATCTCTGCTTCTCATGCGCGTTCCCGCTAGACGCCATTTTAGCGTGATTCTAGCTTGCGAATTAAATTAAACCTTCCTATTATTGTTATTATTATTATTATTATTATTATTATTATTATTATTATTATTATTATTATTATTATTATTATTATTATTATTGTTGTTGTTTATTGTTGTATGGTGAGTATTCGCCAAACGCTACACTTTAGTCAGTGGATGTAACTACTGTCCTTATCGTGTCTTATCTGGTATTTCAACTTGGCTATAATTGAACAAGCGGCGACGAGAATTGAACAAGATGCAATCAATGCCTTCTACCTGTTCCCTACCTGTCGTTGACTAATACGGCATTTATCATCCTGTGTGTGAACCACTCTTACTATTATCATTACCATATTAAAATTATTCTTTCAGGGATATGGAAAACAAGAAGCAGTACAACTTTACCACAGTAAATTTCAAGGGGAATGGGAAGGAAGAAGCACGTCTAAGTGGATTAAAGAAGTACGCTAAATACGGCTTAGTCGTACAAGCATTTAACAGTAGAGGACCAGGTCCTCTCTCGGATGAAATCCAAGGACACACATTAGAAGATGGTGAGATTACTTATTTTCTTTAGTTATAGAGCAGAATATGAACAAGCTAATAGTATTTTATTAGTTTAAAAGAACCTATACCTATATATTGAAGAATTAATCATAAAAAGAGTCGCTGTACACTTACTCGTAAATATACAGGTGTACCTTCATTATACCGACAAAAATTATGTATACTTTTCACTTTTTTGGAATAATGTGGAAGCAATCAGCGTAGCGAATTTCAATTGCGTGCTCAAATGTAGCAAAGTAGACTAGATTTCTTGAAAACGGATATGTTCGACGGTAAACCGACTGTACGAAACTTTCTCCAAGAACACTTATAATTTACTGAGCGATCCTTGTCTTCCCATGCTGCCGTCCCCATTCTTTGATCCGGACGATAATTTCGATATGATCATCTTCCATTCGCAAATAACACATCGTCTCATATCTGGACGATGAATGGGGGCGGCTACTAGAATGGGGAACCTGATCACAACGTGATGTGATCTGGGCTGTCCGGGTGACGCCGCGTCGAAAGCTGAAGTGCCAACGTCTGGACCAATTATATCGTGGTCTACTTCAGGGCTGCAGTGCCGAAGTACAAACCTACAGCCCTAAAGAAGACTACAATATGTTGGTCGCAACGTCGACACTTTAGCCTTCGACGCGGCGTCACCCCGACAGGCCAAATATTGACTCTGGCCGTGGAAACCTACTGTTGCTGACTTAAAATCGGAGAGCGAGAAACTTCTCATTTGGAATGCAGAACTCGGACTCAGTCCTTAACCTAAAGATTCTAAGTTGACCCGGTTATGAACCCACTCACCCCATGATGTGTTTCCTTGGTGTTGGAGCAGTTCCCGAAGCTCCTCCTCGAGATGTGCGTTGCTCCGCGCTGTCTTCGGAGTCGGTGCAAGTGAGTTGGCAGCCTCCTCCTGAGCCACTGGTTCACGGCGTCATCCAGGGCTACCGACTGATATACGAGCCCATTCTGCCCCCGACTGAGAACGGTAGGTGCTTGTTTCTGAGTATGGCGAGCAGTAAACCATGTGCATTTTAATTGGCTGTTCCGTATGGTTCCCCAGGTGGAGGACCCTTTGGGCTGGTGGTGGAGTTTGGAGCGGAAGAGGACGGTGAGTGTTGCTAGTGGTAGTGATGGTGATGGTAGAGATAGTTGTTAAGTTTTCATTCGGTGTGTCGGTGGACTATTTTTCACGAAGATTTTGACGATTTGGGAGAATAAGGATTTGTCAAAGAAATTCCGCAGAGTATGCTGATCCCTATTCTTCGGCTGACATTATGCGTTAATGTAAGTTTATTTATTTCACGTCAAAAAGTTCAAACTGTATGGCGTATGGGGAAGATGTTGAATTTGTGTACTTTTTAGAGCTCCGGTATATTTACTATCTTCATTTCGCTATTTTATGTTAAATAATAAATAAAGGGATACGACAACCCTATACCGACAACCTAGTATAAGAGAAAAGCCCTGACGAAACATCTTGGACAATATAAGAGACAGCACATGGGGACTAAAGATGTAACGGTGATTATAGAATACAGCAAGAGTACTTAATACTTATATAGCACGCAAATAAGTAATTCAATCGTAATTTATGCACTTGCTATATGTGCTTTTGTACATTACTTGCTTAGGAAATTAAAGAACACTAAGGGCCGTATTTATAAACCTCGGGCAGGCCCCTAAGAGCTCTGCTAGAAGAGCTTCATAAATACGACCCTAAGAGTGGAACAAGAGACCCAAGAGCCGAAAGCTTGTACATGCAACAGAGACATCTGAACCCACGAAAACACAGTAATCGTATATTTCTATGAAGCTATTGCATTTTCCTATTAATCTCAATTATAAATATTCCTCCATATTTAAATCAAACATTTTCAAGCGATTGACGATTTAAGTCAGAGTTTACTTCTCATCGTGAAAACGATCTTGGAAAGAAATAGAACGAAACTCTGGGCGATGAATTGATGCAAGGCGAGTTCTTCTTAAAAAGTTCAGATAATCAATCATCGCTAAATAGCTTCTTTATCTCGCCGTCGTCATCATCATCATCATCATCATCAAGTATTAGTAAGCGTGTACCGGAGAGATATGCCGACCCTCTTATGAGCAATTACTAACTTTCGTGACGTGTGTTTTGAATTACCAGATTCAGCCTGCCGGGATATCTATTGCCACTATTCTATCTGCCTTCAAATTGAGATATTATTTTCTGCAGCAAAAGCGTATTGAAATTTTCCTCAGAGATGTCGTCTGGGCGTAAGGTTTGTTAACAAGCAGCAAATGTACAATGTGGAACAGATTTCAAAATTTCTTTTCCGAAAGAAGGCGTATCAGTTATTGATTCACTGTCAAAAAATCCTATTCTTTTGAATTGGCTTTTGGGTTGGCACCAACGAACTTGCATGACGATTCAATTCGCTTGCCGTTAAGCCAATTGAAGCCATAGCAGATGTGCATGCTACCGCAAAGAGAATTAGGTCATCTGGAAAATTAAAGAGGATTTACTTGGAAATGCCTGCGTTAAATGACGAAGTAGACAATATTCATTGTTTAAATTGGCTTCCGATATTTCCGAAAAATATTTCTGAATTTGAGTTGTAATTCCGTATGAATTTTTAAAACCTTAATTGTTTATAGAGATGAAAGCAAAACAAATGAGTACAAGTATGTGAATAAGAATGGTACACAGAAATCTATTAACTTAATTTGCTTGGTGCAAAGATAGCATAACTAAAATTAAACAGTAAGTTATTAGTAAGAATAAATAGGATTTTCAATGAATTTGTGTTCACCAAATCATTATTTGTAGAAGTATAGCGACAGTGCAGTAGTACCATTGTAATTCGTGCCCTAAATTGGACCATCAGATACGTCTCCTATTACACACGTTTAAGTTATCCCAAGATGGATGCACATGAGCAGTAGTATATTAAAACTAACAGAAGAAATAAATATCAATCTTCATGAGATTGTAGCAATATTCCTCAAGAACATTGGACAATGAAATTTCCTAGTAGTGGTTAAAACTTTCCACAATTGTACATATTATGTCTCATCTATTTATATTCTGTCGGTTAATATTAATAAAAATAATATAAATTTATATACTCTTTTATACAGAATTTATGATTTATATAATTGAAATTTATAATTTAAATTACTTAAAAATTTCATAATTTAAGTACGTTATAGGCGAATGAACTTGAAAATCGATAATCAGCGTATATGTGTCAATCCTAATTGTTTTTACGTAAATATGTGTATTATGCAGTCGTTTATTCGGGAAAATTTGTTTACCGGAACTCGCTTCACTAATTAAGCAGTACAAAATCGTCTCATTGATTCCCAAAGAATCAGAATACATTTGCCGCTTTTCTTGGCCCGTTAACTATTTTGCTTCAGTGCAGCAAATCGTGCAGTATTCTAAAGAATTCAGTCATGTAGAATTGTAAATCATATAGTATTCAAACGATTCTTGGGAACGCGTTCTGGTTCAATTAAATCACTGGTATTGTGTGCTATGTTTTTCAGAAATGATGCAATCTCGAACAAAAACTACGACAGCTCTTACAACAACTTTACACAATTTGTTCAAATATACGAATTACAGTATTGAGCTAATTGCATTTACGAGAGTCGGAGACGGAGCAAAATCCCATCCACTGTATTGTCGAACATCAGAAGATGGTAAGTGAAAATAAATAATGAATATATGAATGGCGTATTTATCAGTTTTTATGCTCGCCAATTTGTTTGTATTTTGCATGAAATTGTTATTTTGTTTATGTATATTCATTCTCTGTATTTATGTGTAGGATTTTATTTAATTCTCGTTGCCTTGCTAAAAAAATAACTGTTGATATGGAATGCTGTAACACAATAGGTAAGATGAAACTGAAAACAATGGAAATAAGTATGAAGCTAGTGTTAGTGATTTTTTAAAATAATACTTTAAACATTGTATTATTCAAAAGCCTGTTATTATTTTACTGCATGATTTTTACAAATATTACCTGATTTTACAATAAATATTACGATTGAATGACGATAATTTTTCTGACTTTGTTTATTGTAGTTCCAGGAGCTCCTAGTGATATTAAAAGTGTGCTTATTACCAACAAAATGACTCTAATAGTATGGCTTCCGCCTACACAACCAAATGGAGTCATAACTAAGTATAATATTTACGTACGTGTTCTGGAAGATGGACGGCAAGTAGATGCTCGATCCGTCCCTCACTCGTCCACAACTCATCTACAGCATAGATACGCCGACCTTAACAGACAGCGTCGCTATGAATTTTGGGTGACTGCATTCACAAGAATAGGAGAAGGAAAGAGTTCCACAGTTGCTGCTATAACGCCCACAACAAAATGTAAGATGAAACATCAAATAAGAAAATATTGTGTTTTACTTATGTTATGTCAAGTTATGATTTGATGACAATTATTTAGAGTAGAAAATTATTTTATTGTCTCTGAATGTCTATTTATTTTCTTATCAATGGTACCACCAAATGTACTACATAGTCTACATTTGACGCAGAAGAATTCCAGCATTCAAATAATATGTTATGATAGGAGTGGATTTAAAAAGCCTTAGCTTGTTTGAAATAAAATTTGTCCACTAAACATAAACGAAGAGGTTCAAAAAATATTTGTTTTTGAAACGTTCTAAAGATATTCAGTTTCATACGTAATGTGAAACTGTGTAGTATTACTCAGAACTTAATTTAAGATATAAAATTTCTGGAATCATTTGAACAAAGACCTCTTATTTACGCCAATGTTTTCCATCGTTTGTGCGTAAATATGTATTGGGTTTAAATTACCTACATATCTTTCCTAATTCATGGACACCACGTAATGTACTCTGATCCTTTAATGAGCTGAAAAAGATATGTACTAATATCAGTATTTTCAATACTTGAGATCTTTTTAATCGCGTAGCAATCATCATCAGAATTCAAAATATGAACAAGAAATAATTACAAAAATATGGTGTTACATATTATGAAAGATAAGTATGCAAGCTGGATCGTACGTACTTTGCAGGGTGTGGGCGGAAAAATAATTCTGCGGTTTCTCGGAAGTGCGAGGACACGCTCTAAGCTCCTAACCGGTCTCCCGGCATGTGTAGTAGTGTAGTGCATGTGTGGTAGTGTAGTACGTGTACGTGTGTGTAAGTAAGGGGTGAGGATAGGTCAGGGAAGGGGAAGTATAGATTGCGCGCGGTCTGTGGCCCGTTTGTTACGGTACTGCTCCGGCAATCGCCTGATGTTAATGCGGGAAAAAAACTCTGAACTCCTGAGTGGTCTCACGATATATGTGGTAGTGTAGTGCTCATAAGTGTAAGTGTGTATGTGTGTTAAAGCAGGGATGTTGAGACAAGAATGCGAGAGAAAAGGCCTCGCGCCGTCGGTGGCCCGTTAGATAGGGGACTGTTCCGACATTCGCCTTGTTGTCATTGAAGAAACTAAAAAAACTACCGATCAGAGCAGCCGGCCGCTAGAATTCTCTTCCCGGCAGAGACTGACTAGACCTAGCTGACTCAGAGGCATTGCAGTGACATCAAATGATGCCCTGAGCCACCTCGCGGTTTAACGGTTTAAAAATCACCGGACGATGCATAGATCTTTCTGGGCCAAATTCAAGCATTTGTTGTCCCTGTGAGTGGCAGGCGAGTTTCCCCTGGTAACTTGGTAATTCGTGATATTTCGCATCTTCCATTCTCTAAAGTTGTAAATAGGGCTGACTGTTGATATGTATACATTCTAGGCACCTCATAAACACCTTCTTTCAAACTCTCTACAGAAAATTTCTTCGTGTCAATGTGTACACAATCATCACAGTGTTGAACTCAAACAACTGACACAATGCTAGTCTGACTGCATACTGACACAATCGTTCTCCCCTCTAACATAACTTTTTTGAGGGTCTGCAAAACACAAAAAAGCTTACAAACCCCGTCAGAAACTTGACAGGCTGAGATGACTCAGGGTAACAGCTGTTGCCATAGCAGCGTCACTAACCGGGAGGTCTTAAAGTTCAAGGCCCGGCGGTATCGGATTATTGGCCCTAGTTACGTGGCTTTCAACCGCTGTCTGGAGGAGAATTCTAGCGGCCGGATGCGCTGATCGGTACTTTTTCGAGATTTCTCCGATCAATGCCAGGCGAATAACGGAGCAGTACTTTAACAAACGAGCCACGGAGCGCTCGGTCTTGCCAGGCGACGCCGCCGGTGATGCTAAAACAACCACTCACTCTAAAGCAAAAAAATAAATAAATAAATATATATCCTCTACTCACCTCGAAGCAATAGCAAATGCGTAAATATTAATTACACAAAGTAAACAGTTTAATGAGGTTCACATTAACATATGTAGTTGAAAATATAAAATGATTCTGCGAAGGTATCGGGCGCCATTATTTGCAAGAACAAAACGCGCATCTAAGTTATTAATGACATCATTAAACTGTTTTAGTAATAAAAAAAAGCATCGATAGAAGCATGAATTAAAAAATCATTGATTTCCGTGGCAAAATTCTTCGCTCAAGCTTCACAGAAAATAGGGTGAAATTTGACAAACCTTTTTACTATCGCACCTTACGAAGTTCTTCTTAAGAAGGAAAAGTTATGTAATCATGTGCCGGTAAACGGCGAATTTTCACCAGAAAAACTCTTATTGCCGGGCTCTGGTAACGAAAAAGTGGATCAATTCTATTGCTAAATTTAGAAAAAAAATCCTCTTACACGTGGTGTAGCCAGAATTCATGTTTTGCTGGTTCTTGATACCAAGAAATCGATTGACGGCAAAACGTCTGTCTGTCCGTTCGTCCGTGGTTAACGCTAGCGCGTAAACCCTTCAACAGATTTTCTTCAAATTTAGTATTCCCCAATCGATCCGAATGAACTCGTGGCTTCGGGATTTTCAAACGTGTATTTTAGTATTACATTCGAATTCACCAGTTCTCTTCCTGGAACTTTTACATCGGAATTTGTTTGGAAACGAAGCATTAATGGAGATATATAATAAGATGTAAGTCATAAATGGGAAATATTCTTGACAAAGCCTTTGAGTGATCCGTCACGTTTTACGCGGTCAAAAATCCTGTCTAAATGTGCGTCTAAATATAATGATAAGAAACGACTTCGTTAATACAATGTTGATAATAACAAAAGCATTCTCTCAAAAGCTTCATTTCTGGTAATATCTCTCAGCACACTGTTGGCTAGGTAGTGTGTCCAACCTCTATTCATCTCGCCACATACGCCGGTAGGTTAGCCAGATACCTAACCGATTGTGGGATCAACATGGACCACAGGACATTAGTGTGGCAATTTTGGTTGGTAATGTCAGATGACATATTTTCTCTTCTTCGGTTTACCTGCCTCGCATTTTACCATTGATCCAACATCATCTACGTCATATTAATATGGCTCATTTGCTGCAGCCTTGATGTAACTCAAGAATGCTTCCTTTTGAGGAAAAGCATAAAAGTTCTAGTCGTGAACAGGGTTGCCAGATTGGGCAGAATTCCGCTTTGGGGGCTGAAATATTGCTCTCTCTCTCTCTTTCTCTCTCTCTGTCTCTCGCTCTCTCCCTCTCTTTTTCTCTTTCGTTCTCGCTCTCGCTCTCTCGCGGGACAAAAAGTGACTTCCCGGAATGTTGGCCAATGGACGAAAATGCATTAAAAAATGAGCGGTTTTGAGCAGGTTTTCAGATAACGAGGAAATTTTCAAAAAACAAACACTACAACGCTGCCAGGGAGTTTGAGTTTTTTTTTCTTTATACATTATTATTCTTTAATCATTTGTTAATTCCTTTAAATTTTGGGAAGTGAGCAATGTTAGTTTTTAGACGTCTGGTAAAGAGTGTATTCTAAAAGTCATATCGTCTTTATCGTGCACAACATAAGTATATGTAATAGATCACATTGGCTGAACATGCAGTTAATTTTAGAACACCCCATTTACGATTAATCATCTTTTGGAAGTACGGTGTCACTGCCGGCATTCTCCGATAAGCCATAGGGAATGAGCATGCATATGCAAGCATTTGTGTGGTAATATTTTTAAGCGCTGATATTTAAGAGGAGCAAGGAAAGAAGATTAAAAGTTACACAATTTTGAAATTGCGTAGGTATAAAGATACAATGTGAACTCGCGTAAATACATTTTGCAAGTGGCAGAGATCTGCTGCCATTACGTCTTATGGCGCTTAAAAATTGAAAAGTTCGGAAATTTCAGTTTTTATCGCGGGCTGCGCGGCAAAGAACGGTTTCTTTTCGGTTACTGCCATCTGCACCAGCGGTCGCAGCCCTTCGCAGTGATTGCTGAAGCGATAAGACTTTGCCTGATCAAGGTTACGAACATGGAGCGCTGCCTGAGTGACCACTAATGATTTTTTAACGAGAAATGCTCAGTACCACGCAGCAAGGCCGTAAGCGACGCATCGAGGGACAAAACACTCGTTATAAATAGTGTGAATTACACCGCGGAATACAACCGTTTCTAGTGGAGCCCGAGCACTGTAGATTATTGAAGAAACAATATGTACAACCTTTTGGATGTATGTTATCTGCTATACTTAATCTTTTGAAAAATGATTTCGTTTTTTAATTTTCGTCAACAGCCATTGGTGCCGGTCTGGTTACTTTTTATTTACTAACTTTCTGATATGGAACTCAGCGTCAGGTGCCAAGAAATAAAATACATTTTTGTAATACTGGACTGTAATAGTATCCAATTAACGTTGCTCTGACCAGACGTGGCTCAGGGCACCAATTGATGTCACTGCAGTGCCTCTGCCGGCAGGTCCTGGAGTTTGAGTCCCGACAGTGGCAGTATTTTTGACCCTGGCGTGTCAGCTTGGTCGAGTTCAGCTTCACACATGTTGGGTGACCAGTTGGAAGCTTACATCCAACACTCACCATGTTAAATACTCGGATTCTAATAAAATTTCGCCAAGTGGTAGGACACACATGTCCAAATTTTAAAGTGCTTTCGAGTATTAGAAATAGTGTTTTAGAGGCGTTTTTCTTTAAGGTTTTCTTGACCTGTGCGCCTGCCGCAGCGGGTAAAACCATCGACAGCGCCAGAAACGTTATACGAGGTGTATCACCAGGTGTCAAACTTTTGACGCGTTAATTCTTTCACGACTGATTGCAAAGCCGATAACTGTTGGTCTCGGCATAGTTTGAAGTGCAGAGTGACATGCATTCTTCATAATTCTACTGAAGTCGGATGTAAACACATCGTAAAGCAATGCTATTTTGAAGGAAACTGAAAAAAAATCATACGGTGTGCTTGATGACATTCTATTCTATTCTATAGAGCGTATACTCTATGTTTTGACTCCATGTATTTTTATTAGACCCCATTATTGTGAAAATTACGTTTCTGACCGAAAAGTTAAATGTATGTACTTATTTATCCTCTATCGAGGTAACATTTGCAGCGACCCTTATCATTGCAATAATTGTATTTGGATTATCGACACGTGTGTTTCTCGCTCTCGTCTGTCCGAATGCACCATGGAAACACCCGTTTTAGTCACCCTACATGACCCCCAAGGCAACTGAGACCCAGCCGACAGATGTGCTGATAGCAGCGGCGCGGAGCACGAGAAAATGCCGCAGGACTGGCAAAGCGCGGCTATTTCCACGCTTCGACAGGCAGCAGGTCATGAAAGGTCTCAATGCTCATGGTCGTAAAAACACTACATCAGTTCTGCACATTAGTTTGCACTTCAAGTGACTTCGGGAACCACGCGTAAGCCACTCGAGTGCAAATGCAGTCGGAAGGAAAGGAAGGGTCGGAAGGAAAGGAAGGGTCGGAAGGAAAGGAAGGGTCGGAAGGAAAGGTCGGGTGGTAAGGAAGGGTGGGAATAAGACTCCTTCTAGTAGTGGGGACCAACAAAGGGAATGCGCAATTCAAACCGTAGCGTATTTATTTATTTATTTTACGTCAAATAAAACAGTTAAAACTGCATATGACGTGCTATGGGGAGAAGTGAATGAGCATAACATGAAAGAGCAATCGACGAGAACATGACGGACAGTTATATACTGTTCTATAGTACAATTACATAACTGTTACCTAGTAATACTGTCTTTTGTATTGTATAGAAATGTTGTTATATGAAATAATAAAGGTGTTATAGGAAATTACAAAGTGAAATATGAATCTAAAAAGAATTAGATTTGCAAATTTGACTTGGACCAAGTATTATAATTGCTTTTAGGGATGAAAATGTAATAAGCTTTGCTACATTGTAATCGCAAATTCAGTCTAGTGCTAAAGACATATTGCAATATTGAATAATTTTATTTGAAGATGACAGTAATAAACTACTTTTAATGAACTATGTTTGAAAGAATAAGACGGTTCTATTACAGCAAAACATTTTAGTGTTAAAAATTATGATTATTTTTTGCTCCGATTTCTGACAAGAGCTACATTACTTAGCAGTTGACGCGCCCGGAATCACTAATCAATTAAATTAGTGATTATTTATCAATTAAATCAATCAATTAAAGAGCAATTGACGAGAACATGATGGACAGTTACATACTGTTACGTAGTACAGTTACATAACTGTTACTTAGTAATACTGTCTTTTGTATTGTATAGAAATAGACAAGAGCTACATCACTTAGCAGTTGACGCGCCCGGAATCACTAATCAATTAAATGTTGGCCCCACTTTCCAGTGACCTCCGGCATCGTGTCCTTCGGCGGCACCCGCGTGGCGGGGTGGAAGGGCGACATCATCCTGCCCTGCCAGACGGTGGGGCTGCCCCCGCCCTCGCGCCAGTGGAGGCGGGACGGCGACACGCCCGTCGTGCCCAACCCGCGCACCGAGCTCCACCCCGACGGCACGCTCATCCTCCACAGCCTGCAGCGCACTGACCAGGGCGAGTACACCTGCAGCGTGTACAACGACCAGGGCAACGACCGCATCGTGTACCAGCTCGTCGTGCAAGGTTGGGTTGAAGGAAACCTCCTGCATGGAAGTAGTTAAGATGAGGTGACCGGACGTTACGTATTAGACGGAACAGTCCCTTTTTTGAGTCCTTGTCCCGTATTTTTTCCAAAAGGAAAATGGGACATCAAAATGTTTGCTTTTTGTGACAATCACTAATCGGCATAATGTGTCGTCAACAATTTTAAATTTATAATAATGTATTTCGTTGGAGTTGCATTCGTTTAAAAAATGTAAGCGCGGATAGATCATACGCTCATGTACTACGTAAAAAGAGTGTTTCACAGACAATTGAAATCAAAAAGGGAATGTTTCTGTGGTGGTTCTAGAAAGGTAAAATGAGCTATCGCGTCGTGTGAGCTTGTATGTTTTATCGCTATCGATATCGTCAGCAAGAAATTCAATAATTCATTTTTCTTGTGTGTTTCTGTGCGACTTAGCAAGTAATCTTAATTGACGAATACCATATTGAATTTCAAGATTACCTTGCAAATAATGTACTTCTGTGAAAAAAAGTAATTTCTACGTATAAATTCTTGAAATAAATTTAAAATTGCTATGATTTATTCGTGCTCTTCATTACTATTGATGTTTAAAACGTGTGTTTTACTGCAGTGCGTAATGTAGCTTTTTGTTATATGCAGGTGTCCCGTTTTGTCCTTTTTTATTCAAGAAAAGTCACAATGTCCCGTTTTTGGTTTATAAGCTGTGCATGTGTCCCCCCCCCCGAGCCCCCGTGCTCCTTATGATCGCCATTTTACTTTCTTCCACTTGTGATGAGTGATTTCACTCGAGGGCTCATGATGAGGTTCAGGCTCTGAGACGGTGTCCGTGGGAATAAGGACAAGGGGCGTGGGCAAGGGTTCCAGTCCAGTACGGAGCCATTGCACGGAGGGCTTAAGGTAGGTTAGTGGGCATAACATAGGGTTCCAGTTCTCTAGTTTTCGTCCGGAGGGGGAGCAGTTGCATTATCCCGCAGGCTGTCCCTCCCCCAGCCCCCGTGCTTCTTATGACCGCCATTTTGCTTTCATCTACTTATGAAGAGTTATTTCACTCGGGGGCTTATGGTGAGGTTGAGGCTCTGAGAAGGGGTCCGTGGGCACAATAAGGTAGGGCTCCAGTGCTCTAGCCTTCGTTCGGAGGGAGAGAAGTTGCTTGTGCCCGCAGCGCACCCCGCCCCGAAGCCCCCGTGCTCCTTATGACCACTATTTTGCTTTCATCTACTTGTGAAGAGTTATTTCACTCGGGGCTCATGATGAGGTTGAGGTTCTGAGAAGGGGTCCGTGGGCACAATAAGGTAGGGCTCCAGTGCTCTAGCCTTCGTTCGGAGGGAGAGAAGTTGCTTGTGCCCGCAGCGCACCCCGCCCCCAAGCCCCCGTGCTCCTTATGACCACTATTTTGCTTTCATCTACTTGTGAAGAGTTATTTCACTCGGGGGCTCATGATGAGGTTGAGGTTCTGAGAAGGGGTCCGTGGGCATAATAAGGTAGGGCTCCAGTGCTCTAGTCTTCGTTCGGAGGGGAAGCAGTTGCTTGTGCCCGCAGTGCCGCCCAGCGCGCCGGTGCTCCTCATGACCGGCGGCTCCCAGGACTCGCTGCAGCTGCAGTGGAAGATCGGCGACACGGGCGGCACCCTGGTGCGGGGCTTCGTGCTGCACTACAAGTACGAGCACGGCGAGTGGGAGGAGCTGCAGCTGGACGGCGGCGCGCGCACCCACACGCTGGGCGGGCTGCGGTGCGGCACGCGCTACCACGTGTTCGTGACGGCGTACAACCGCGTCGGCACCAGCGAACCCAGCGCCACGCTGAACGTGCGCACGCGGGGTGCGGTGCCCCTGAGCCCACCCGCCGCTGAGATCCTCGCCGTCAACTTCACGTCCGTCGGCATCAACATCCACTCGTGGCCCGACGGCGGCTGCCCGCTCCTCTACTTCGTCGTGGAGTACTCGCATTACATCCCCGGCAAGGAGGACCACTGGGAAGTCGGTGAGTGCTCGCGATGTTTTTTGTAGATTCGAAGTTATTGGTGGGGAAGCGTAGATAATGAAATCTTAGCCGTAGTTCCATTATAGTTTTCTTTTATCTGGTCTGTAGGTCTTACAGATTGCACAGAAGATGGTCTCAATATAGCGGAAAAAGCTTTAGGCTACATTAAATAATTATGATGGAAATACGCCTAAGGTTTAATTTACTACGTCTGAGAAAAGATAAACCCCACACCCCTGAATACTACTGCTAAAACGTGCAGAAAAAAATTCATTGTAAAATAAAGCACTGAAACTTGCTAATAAGTCTTTATTGTACAAGACGATTAAGAGGTACTTTATCTACGATAGGAGGTTATCTCAGTAGTGACGTTTGCGAGTAAGGGGTCTTTGCCGTGTAGATAAAGTACCTTTAAAGTGATATATAATATTTCATTTCATTTTATTCTAATTTTCTAAAATACAAAAAAAAATGTTTAAAAAGTCAGCCAAATCATTTGCTGCACCACTGCCCAAATCCCACTAGAGAAGGTATCCTTTTATTACTCGTAGGCGATAGATGTTGTAGCAGATGTCATTGGCAATTAAGAAGCATATTTAACCTTATGAGTAACTCATGTAAGAGTTCAACAACTCTAACTGAAGAAGAAAACAGATTTTTGGTTTCAGAAAATAATTTTTTTGGTGAATACAGTGTGTCGTGCGCGGGCTGTTTGCCACTTTTTAAAAAAGGTGTAATATTATTAGTAATAAGACGCGTTAAACAAGAAACTATCTGATTTTTCTAAAATGTTTAAAATGTATTTCTTCATTAAATCGTTACTAGTGTCTTTCGACTTGTAGGAGCTCCAAACATTTTGTTGAAGAGAAGAGAGGCACAAAATAGTACCTTTCCACCTCTTGGAAGTTGTAGATTCTAAGATGACTCGGTATTCAAATTAAATGCTTAATGATAGACAAGGTTTAATTCTAGTAATATATTCACAAAAATACTCAATTATTTTTAATTTTTTTACGCTCTCTTTAATTTTTGAATTTCTTTTTCACAAAATTAAAATTAAATACAATTGTATCTAGATATTTTCGTAATAGGTTGTTCAAATCAATACGTTCACGTTTTTAGAAACGCTTTTTGTGATATGCTGTTTTTGATTTGCATTGAAATACAATCAATTGAGGGGCAACATACTAGAGAACATTCTAACTTTCAAACTTCTCATTCCATATTCACTTTCATAGAGTTGTGTACAACAGAAATACAGTTGTGTACAACAGAAATACAGTTGTGTACAACAGAAATACAGTTGTGTACAACAGAAATACAGTTGTGTACAACAGAAATACAGTTGTGTTCAACAGAAATACAGTTGTGTTCAACAGAAATACAGTTGTGTTCAACAGAAATACAGTTGTGTTCAACAGAAATACAGTTGTGTTCAACAGAAATACAGTTGTATATTACTAAAAAAAGTTGAGTTGATTCCAGTAAATGGGAAATTTGAAGCTCTTTTTCACAGGGATCTATCGCGTTTTCGAAAATCTTCATTTGAAGGAATTTGAAGAACATCCACTTACAAATTCAATAATTTATACAATTCTATTGAAATGTGCATATAAAATTCTGTCTTGAATATTATAATTATAGGCAGGTGCCAAAAAAATTCAAACTTTTACAATTTTCGAAAATTCAGTTAACCGCGCAATTCGGACCTATTCCATTTTTTTATTTTACTCTATTTTTACAATAAATTTAAACAAAAATTTTGGAGCCATTTTTTAGAAAATTTTGAAAATGTCCGGCGGCTTCATGTAAAGTACCCCCAAAATTTAATGAATATTTTTCAAAATCGCAGAGCATTGACTCAGGCCAGATCAAGAAGGGTTTATTTAGTTTGGAAAAAAATCGAACGCAATGTTTAGGCGCTGGTGTGGTTCACACACACTAGACAGACGGACGGACGTTTTGAAAAAAACACTTTTTCGGAATCAGGGGTCCCCAAAACGTGTATTTCCGTTAAAATATGGAAATCGATTTTCCGCAACATTACATAACTTTCTCTATAATACGTATATTACCCCCGTATATACGTATGTATACGAGAAAGTAACTAAAGGTACTACAGAATGGCACAGACTTTCTCGTAGCAATTTTTTCTATTTGTAAAAGTTTTCAACTAGCAATAACCGCACCTCAGTAAACCTTCATTGGTTACGGTATTGCCACTGCGCAAAGTTTCGAAAGGTTAGAATTCGAAAGGTTAGAACGCTGTAGAATGTAGGTAGTGTAATGGCTTAAAGGCCTTCGGCCTAGCCACATTGCATCAAGATTTTTACTTTGCCTGTAATAATTACCTATTAAATAAAATAATAAATTTTTTTCTAATTTCCTAGGTGTGGACTGGCTTTAATATCTTGCCCCATTCTCTGGCCAGCTGCCATCTATCGTCGCCCAAAGTTGACATTGTCAAGTTTTTATTGACATTTTCTCAAATTTTTGCTTTTCTAATAGTGCAACCGAAATATTACTTCAGGAATATTAAAGAAGAGTAAAACTTCTTCAAAATAGAAATTTTCATTGAAAAATTTGAATCTGTTTTTAAAAACTCATTTTCTTAAGAAAATGCCGATTAAGCATTACTGTAAATGCGAAATTTTGAAGCTCTTTTTCACAAGAATTTATTGAGTTTTCGAAAACTTAATTTGAAGTAATTTGAAGAACGTTTACTGACAAATAGAATGTTTATAAATCAATGGAAATGTGCATATTAACGACGTGAGAGATATTTAAAAAAATACATTTGTGTAATTTAAAAAAAAAACAAAAGAATACTCCAAAATGAACTTTAAGTCATATTAAACAGTGCAATTAACATTATCCATTGGAAAAATTCGAGGAAAAATTGGGGAGTCTTTTTTGAGAAAATGGCGTTTGATCGTTTCTGAAAATGCGGAAATTTGAATAAATTTTACCGAAAACTGATGAGATTTAGAGAAACTTCATTTGACATTTTTTAAAGCACATGTACTCATGAATCTAATAATGTGAAGAAATCGCCTTCAATGTAAATATAACCGACGTGAGAGACAAGTCAAAAAAATTACATTTTTATAATATTTGAAAAATAAAATAGGGCAATATGGCGTTTAATTCATTGGATAGGGGGTATTTGGTACTAGCCCTACAAAAAAATTAAAAGTAAAGATATGCAATAGTTTTTGAAAAAATCTTGTTTTTGTAATGTTTTAAAATTGCAAATATTTCACGCTCTATTGCACGAAAACTACTTAAATTTTCAAAAATGTCTACATGACCTTAATTAAAGAACTATTTATGGGCAACAAATTTCATTTTAAGGAAAAATATGTCTTCGATTTTATAGCTGTAGGAAGAAGCCGAAAAAAACTTCAAACTTGGCAATTTTCGAAAATTCAGAGTTAACCGTGAAAATCGGACCTATGCCACCTTTATAAGTGTATTTTACTCTATTCTTTGAATAAATTTAAAGAAAAAAATTGTAGCGGTTTTTACGAAAAGTTTGAAAATGTCCGGGGAGCTCGATGAAAAGTACTCCTAAATTATAAAGAATATTTTTCAAAATCTCAAACCTTCAACTAGAGCCATATATACAGGGGTTTCTTGAATTTGGAAAAGATCGTACGTGTGGTTTAGACGCTATTAGTGTACAGACGGACGGACAGACAGACGTTTTAAAAAAAAACACGTTTAGGTATCAGGGGACCCCAAAACGTGTATTTCTATCGGCATCTGGAAATCGATTTTCCGCAGCATTACATAACTTTCACTATACTACGTATATTATTCCCGTATATATGTATGTATACAAGAGAATAATAATGCATTTTCAGCTAGAGAAGAATTGAATATGTACAGGCGATCATGCCGGGCTACTGATCCCAAGTTCGCGGGTTGCAACCCGGTCGACGTCCGTGGATTTTTGAGGTGCCAAATACATGCATGGACGCTTTTTGGCATGTAAAAATCCCAGGAAAGGCACATGGCCGATCCTGGCAAAATTAAATCCCCTAGAAATTTAGCACCAATCAGAGTTTCGATTTGTATTACTGGATAAGATTGCGGATATTGTATCTTCGATTACACTATCTGGTATCCAAATCAAACGTCAAAGTTGGCACACTAGCGCCCCTCGGGAAAGAAGCGGCAAACTACACCAGGTATACTTGCTCAGAATAAGTCTCATAAGAAGGTGCTAGGGACGTCTGGAGACTAGCCAACGAACTAATCATTGGATGACAGTAAAAGAAAGAATTTCAGTGAAACTTTACACATATTTTAATAGTATTAGTAAAAACCTGCTGAGAAATAGCCATGAATATACGAGAAGCCACGAATATACGTAAAGGATTCACTAATATTAGCGCATCGAATTGACAGCTCGCTGCCGCTCACGGTGACTCGTCCGGCCGCTTCGTGCGATAAGCCCTCCAATCATCGCTGCTTTCGTAGAATCTCGGCTATTCTCCGCCATGCGTGGTGAAACGCGCCATTGCCACGTATGAACTTCTTTGGGAAACGGGTATTACTTTCTCTCTACGGAGTAGTGAGAAAGTAATGTAATGCTGAATAAAAAACGGCGAATTTTCAGGCTAAAAACTCTTATTGCCAAGCCCTGGTAATGAAAAAGTGGATAAATCCACTTGCTAAATTTAGAAAAAAATCCTCTAACAAATGTAGCCAGAATCCATGTTTCGTGGGTCCTTGGTAGCGAAAAATCGATTGACGCAAAACACATGTTCGTCTGTGAGAACGTTAGCGGCTAAACCATTAAGCAAATTTTCTCTAAAATTCATATTCCTTCCCCAATCGATCTGGCTGATGTCACGGGCCCTTGAATTTTAAACCAATATTTTATTTTTGGGGGTACTTTACATGAAGCCCCTGGGACATTTTCCAAATAAAAAAATGGCTCCATTGTTTTTCATTAAATTTTGTTGGATATTGTAAAGCGGTGCAAATTTTGTTTACGAGAACGGTGCAAAACTCTGAATTTTTGAAAATTGCAAAAGTTCAAAATTCTTTCGGCGTGTTCCTACAACTACTATGATGAAGATAGAGATTATTTCCTTAATGAAATTTGTTCCTTAAAGATAGATTTTTAAATAATGTCATGTACAGTTCTTTGGAAATTTGAGTACTTTTGCGTCATTTTGCATGAAAATATCGGCGAGAAAGTGCGTGGTTTCAGCACCACTAGTGGTGTTTGGGTGCTAATTGAGTGTTTTTGTTGTTAGTGTTTTCAGGTTTTTTGGTTGTCATGCACTGTGAAGAAAAATGAAGATACAAAAGTTTAGCTGAAACAATAGTAATCGGAGTAATATTGACGAAAACCGCGACATTATCCAAATATTTCTCAGATATATAAGGCGCACTTTGGGTTCGTGGAACATGTGATGTTGTTACTGCTCAGATAGATGGGTCATGAATTAAACATAAAATACTGTTTGTAGTATCCAAAACTCTCGTTTAATACGTTGTTATACTATCTGTTCACGCAGGAGAACTCGCGAAGGCAGTATATTGTCTACTTTGTAAGTGATTGTATAATGGACACCTCGACACATATGAATTACAATATCCAAATTACGCATTTCATAACAAATAGTGGCCTGCAGCGGCAGAAATGCTCATGCAAAATCACAAAATTATTTTCCCAATAGTAGAGTGCTTACTGCATAAGAGCAAGAAATGAAATGCTGTCATATG
The DNA here is from genome assembly GCA_011170035.1 of Teleogryllus occipitalis. NCBI lineage: Eukaryota > Metazoa > Arthropoda > Insecta > Orthoptera > Gryllidae > Teleogryllus > Teleogryllus occipitalis. The sequence goes on from BLKR01015033.1 coordinate 118,597, forward strand.
ACACTGAAATACACCAAATATTTTAAGATATTCACGAATACTTCAATAACATGGTATAGTGTACTTAGTGCAACAGTTCTTCACGTGCTACGAATATAAAAGAGGTGTCGTTACATAGCGCTACACATGAATAACAAATATTTAATGGCGGGTTCCCTCTTCCTTGGAACCTTGCTGTCGTGCATCCTAAGCAGTATCGTAAGCAGTAACGTACTGTCAGAGATAATTTAGTCCTTACCAGGAATATGAGAATAGGCAGAATAACACCGACAAATATTTGCCTTTTTCAGTCCAAGTAGAAACGGCTTAATTTTTGTGTATTTCTCCTGAGCTCCCGAATATCTAAAAAAACCGTAGACATCTCCCACAGTGTCAGAAGCTGAATAGTTTTATTTCTATTTTTGTGCGCATTGGAAATTAGTAATATAGATAAAAGAGATAAAGTTCGGTTATAATGTGCTTTAATTTATATTTTGTATTGGTGATAAACACAATCACAGAATTTGTTGTACTTTTATTTTCAGTTGGAAATAACATCCGAGATACAAGCGTATATCCTTTGGTGGGCTTGACTCCAGGACAAACCTACAAGCTTCGAATAACTGCTCACAATTCTGCTGGTTCGACAATTACGAAATATAAGTTTAAAACTCTTAGCGATCAACTAGGTGAGTCTATAAAAACGTTTTTTCATCGTATAGAAGAAATTCGTCAGGAACTTTTCAGTATTCTGCCGTATTCGTTTGTCAAGTAAAATATCCTAGATGATTTTCAAGAATATGTCTTTCTTGTAGGAGCCATGGGTCCAAGTCAAGAAGTGTCCAGGAATGATCATGAACTGAGTTGGAATCTTAGGGTATTGCTCCTAAGTCTCGCTTCACTTGCTACGGTGTGTCTCATTTTCTTTTTGATCTGTTTTTGCTGGAAGAAGCGAGCGTTCTTCGGTGAGTATTTTGTTTACCTTCCCTTTTGGACCTACTTAAACGTAACATTGGAAATAAAACGAGACAAATTTCAAATATTTGTCAAGCAATAGGTTGATTAGTACTCGTACATTTGAGTCAGCTTGTATATTTCACGGCACATTAAAACAAGCAGCCTTTTGATTTTTGCGAAGCAACATAGCTTCATGATCGCTAAAAATATGAATAATTTGATTCTTTTGAGCAATGGTCCACTGTCTCTTTCGACTCTTTATTTCTGTTTTTTAATTTCTATTTATTTATGCGTATATTTTACTTATAAAACTCAAAAGATTCTCAAGACTCAAAAGAAAAAGAACATTTTTTTTGAAAAATCCAACATTTTATCAACAGTTGCATGTACGTTACAAACGTCTTGAAATAAACGAGACGTTTTATTAAATATCGGCGTTCAGGCAGAATAGGCGGCCTTATGACCTGACTCTCCCCATGTATTAAGACATCTTTATGTATACTTTTACTTACAAAACTACAGCTTGCTTGTATTTTTTAGTTAGGTTCTGTATCATGCACGCAATACATTGTTTGTCAGCATGTATTTTATTCCGCGTAAATATCATATATTTTGATCACACGTATTAAGAGGTTAGAATAAGCGTAAAGTCTCACAAATCCGGTTCCAAACTACTTGGGAATTGCACTCCACCCCAATTCTCCACCACCCGTTATATTAATCTTGTTCAACTTTCGAGTTTATTTTAAGTAATAATAATTGCTCGCGATTTACTGCTTGAATCTTATCCTTCTCATTTATGAATTAATATTTGAATTAACCATGAATTATTATTTATTGTAATATTTATATTATAAAATACAGTATAAGTCATGGAACTTTAGCACCTCCTGTAATTTTTGAAATTTGAAGTTATTGCAATAAAGTTTTCACGTAAGGGCATGAGAGAGAGGGGCTAATTGATGTATGTATTCGTTTCCAATTTATCACTTGTATTTTGCGGGATATTGATGTAACTGCATTTTTCAAATGGAAATATTCATATTCTTTCAGTCTATGAAACGTAAAATTTTTTCAGTATATGACGAACGTAAAAAGACTAATATAATAATATACATATTGTATGATATACATACGTTATATAAGCATTTTTCCAGTAATTATGACTTTTTGCGACTCGTGTTTAACGGATATTTTGAATGTAACAGTCCAGCACACAAGGTCACTCCCTGCTAACGCGCGTTCGGGGTGTTTCAATATCTTTTAAACAAGAGTCAAAAATATCGAAATTGCTGTAAAAAATGCTAATCAATATATGGCAATATGTATATCATTGGATTTGTCTTTTTACGCTCAACATGATGCACTAAAAATATGTATAGTTCCATTTGAAAAAAAAATTTACTTCCATATCTCGTAAAATATGTGATAAAATAGAAATGGATATATAAAAAAAACTAGCCTTATTCCCTCATGCACTTCCCTGAAAACTGCATTGCAAAAATTTCAACCGTTCAAAGCTTGCGGGAGGTGCTAAAGTGACGCGACTCATCCTATATATTATAATATTTATATTGACCATGTACACAATGAATTAATATATAATCATGCACATATTGCACGTCTCCCTGTAGTTTGTCGCACACAGGGGTGAATCCAACAGATCATTGGAGAAGGAGGCATAATATATTTTTGTGAAATAATAAACATATGTGCTATTATATTTTATATTATTTTTGTAGTGTACAATATTACTATACAATAATACCATACAATATTATTTTTAAATAATTACATAATTCTAACAGAAATAAATATTTAAATCAATTTTGCCAAATAATGGAAGGTAACATAAACTAAGCCTTTTGGTCTAGACCTCATGGCCTTATAGCTCCCATCCCCCCATGGATCCGCACAGTTAACTGTTTTTGACAAATAAATAAATAAATAAATAAATAAATAAATAAATAAATAAATAAATAAATAAATAAATAAATAAATAAATAAATAAATAAATAAATAAATAAATAAATAAATAAATAAATAAATAAATAAATAAATAAATAAATAAATAAATAAATAAATAAATAAATAAATAAATAAATAAATAAATAAATAAATAAATAAATAAATAAATAAATAAATAAATAAATAAATAAATAAATAAATATTTTCCCCAAATATTACTTTTTGTGCTGACTCATTTCTAACATTACGTGGATTTGTTAAATTCTAGGAGGTCTTATCACACGCGCTACTCGCGATAGCCGCCCCACCGACTCGGAACCACAGGAAGTGATGCAGATGCCTGTGCAAGAAGTTCGGAAGGAGATGACTCACAACGAGGAATACTACGCGTCTGTGCGCAAGATGCCTCCCTCACCGGAGACCCTGGAATGCATTCCCGGTACGCAAGCATTTAGGCGCAGCAGGCGCAGACGGGAAGCTCAAAGCTCAGGAAATCTCTTTCACAGCGTGGACCTGCCAAACACCAGTGCACGATTCACCAGTAAATATCAATCAAATGCAAATGTCCCATGTGTGACTTTGTTGTATCAGTGTTCCCTCTAGATATTCACTGGCAAGAAGTGGCCATTTTCGACCCATCAAAACTCAGGAAATCTCTTTGACTGCGTGGACCTGCCAAACACCAGTGCACGATTCTCCAATAAATATCAAATGCAAATGTACTATGTATGACTATGTTGTATCAGTGGCCCCGCTAGATATTCACTGGTAAGAAGTGGTCGTTTTCGACCCATCCACAAGCCCTAGAAGTTTGTAAAATTTATTTTCAGAGACCATTTGTGGAGGCGTTCGGATAAGATGAAAGTTATTATAGGGTTTTTATGAGTTGTGATATAGACCGTTCTTTCGGAGCAAGAAAGCGTGCCGATTGTTGTTTTGACTTTTCCCGGAAGTCTAGTTCTTCTCGGGGATTGGGAGGAGGGGGTCGACAAACCGAACAAAAAAACAAACAATAAAATCACGTCTGCCTTGTCGAAAGACACCGCAACTAAAGGGTCGCAAACGAGAACGACATAGGGTCGACGATGTTGGTGATAGATTTTAGACATCAGTTGAATAGGAGGATCAGTGGGACGCCGATGGTGCATATGAATCCTTGAGGCGAGCGGATGTCTGTGCAAAATCTTCAACAACACGATTGTTCCTTTTTCCCACAATGTTCAGTAAAACTGAATTTGTATTAAATGAAATAATGCATTTATGGCAAGGTCTAATACATGTATTGTTTATTTTTAATTGATTTTTGTCTGCTCCCACACAGAATATTCTGATGAAATACGACCCTACGCAACGTTCCACGTTCCTGGACCTCCAAAGACAGAGAGCACCAAACTGCAGACCTTTGCTTACAGGGAGAGGGAAATGTCGACTCGCAGGGTAAGATATGATACTTTTATAAGAAATTTTATATTAAAATTGGATTCGAATATAAATAGAATTGTCTTCACAGATGTAACTGAATATACTTTTATTGTAAACTATTTTCTTTTAATTGTTTTATACCTGCCAAAGGCCGTCGTCCTGAACGAAAGGGTGGGTACGCCAGCATAATATTTGAATGTATGTGGATTACATTTTTAAGCACTCAATTTCTTCATAATGAGCGTGCATTTCTGTAATATTTCGCGTATGAGTGCATTTTTTACGATTATTTGTGTTTATATTTTTAAGATTATTGCGCTTCGGTTTCTGAGGTGCACAGTGAGTTTGTGAAAGACTAAAGACCTTCATTCCTCCATCGTTATGTGATAACAAAGCGCCAAATTCATCTACTATTTTCGAAGTAAATGGTCGGTCTTGAACAAGAGAAATTATAGCAACAACAGAATTTAATCATGCTTGTGGTTATATTTTAAATATCAGTCGTGTTTATCAATGGGTGGATTTTAAACAGGCAGAGATGTAAGGAGTCGAAACACGATTCGAAAGGAAGCTTGAACATTCAGAATGTGATCTATTCATTTGATGTTTGCGATAGTAGTGACTGTACTAAGGCAATGCACGTTGCTCATATTATTACGAGATTCCAGTTTGATGTGTTCTTTTGGAATTATATTCTCACATTCATTGTTTACTGTGCTACCTCAGAAATGTTTCCGAAGTTTATTCGGTGAATGGCAGAATAGTTTTGCTATAAAAATCATATGTTGCGAGAAGGCGCATGATGTCAGTGTAGTTTTGTAAACTCAAGTCACTAATTAATGCAAGTGGTCTGGAAATCTAGCCTAAGAAGCTCCTTTTACATTTGTGTTAATTTGTAGTACTTCTGTATTTTTTTATAAAAACATCATTTAATCTTTAAAATTTTTCTAAAGTATTTACAGTATATTTTTTTAAATAAATAAGATTTCTAATAAATAATGAAAAATGTGTGTTGATTTTGTTTCTAATTGAGTGTGTCAACATCTTTCGACTAATATAATACTGAAAATTTTAAAAAAGCCATCTAAATTTTACATGATTCAGGATAATGTGATTAAATTAACCACCTACCTTGTTGATCAATCTTATGAAAGATTAACTGAATATCTCGAACCAATATCACTCCGTGTTCGCATTTCGCTTCGGGTTTGGATACAGTTTTCTTGAAATTTATCCTGGCGACGTTCTTATTGCCGACGGAGAAACAAAACTGAGTAACTCTCAGCTTCCATTATCGTTCACGCTGGTAGCCGAACAACATTCCAAGCATGTAATTGCGCAACGTAGTGCACATGGGTAGGCGGGGGCGGGGTCGCGTCGGAAATAAGCAAGTCGCAATTGCCAAGTGTAGCACTCGTGCAATGCAGCGGTAGACTCTTGTGACTCCTGGAGTTTCCCCCTGTTGAAAGTTAACGTGTCATATGAAGCGAGAAAACTGTGTACGAAAGTAGAAAATAAAATATTAGTCGTAGTTCCCTCACAGTTACTTAACTTAGCATAAACCTTTTTCGACCGTATTGCTATCATCCTCGATTTGGTATTGTAGCGTCTGTGGACTGGTAACGAAGAAACTTTGCCTGCAACCGCCACAGACTTGTCCTGAAGATGGTCGCAATGTTGCCCAAAAAGGTTCATAGCGAATTTAATAAATAACTCTGATGAAACTGTACGAGTAAAGGTCACACGGCCGTAAAAATAAATTTTAAGTACAGTGTCCGAGAACGGTTACTGATCTGTGTGTCTGCTTTCCCGCACTAGTCGTTGAGGAGCGAGTACCGGCGCAGCAAGAGGACTCGCCCCACGGAAGAGTACGACAGCTTTGGCTCCGAGTCCGACACCGAACCTGGCACTTCAAGCCGCACGGAATCTTCCAACCAGCTGGATTACGGCCGCATCCCTCCCGAGGCCAGCCGCGCCTACCACCCGCATCCTGTCCGCTTACCCGACATTGGCCTGGAAGCGATGTATCCTCCCCATGAATGGTGTTCCCCTGCTCAGATTTCTCCCCGTACTCACCGAAGGTCCTTTGTCCGTAGGAATTACCAAGCTCATATGATGAAGTGAGAGATTGTGGCCTGATGTAATCCCGTCCTTCCTTTTGTGTCAGTATTGTGAATGTGGTACTTTGAAGCCACGTATTTTGAGAATGAAAAAAAATATTTTCTATTTTCATACTGTAAGAGCTATATACAGATAGAGTTTACGAAAACAAATATCTCTTCAAAGTTTTATTGAGATATATAACTGAAATTTATTTTCTACAAATGCAAAATAACGAAATTAATAATCGGTACCTTTTTTGAATTAAATATAAAACTTTATAAGTGAAATTATAACTGACAAGTAACTTCATCTAGAGATAATTCTTTGCATTGATTCGAATTACTTGCACTTATTATTGGCATTTTCTCTCTTATAGTCAATTGCAGGCATTGTCTGCTATTCAATTTGCTCAGAATGCACGTATCGGAAGTGATACTAGTAAAGAAGAACAAGGAATTTCCTTTAAAACATGTTGTTCTGTTGTAATTATACTCAATTATACGTGGAAGTTAAATAGATGTATACATGTTTTGCGTATGTATTAAAATGGATTTATGTATTATAAATCGCATCCCTCAAATACTACTCTATATAGAATATTTGTCAGGGTGCTAATAGGTTATGTATTATTGTCCGAGTATTGTCTTTCATCCAAATATATAACATGTTCTGATGTTTGTGGTG